>JAULJZ010187163.1:0-21504 GCA_032270985.1 Heliamphora pulchella | reverse complement strand
TATATATATATATATATATATATAGAGAGAGAGAGAGAGAGAGAGAGAGAGAGAGAGAGAGAGAAGAAGAAGAAGAATAAGAAAAAAGAAGAAAGAAGGAGGAGGATAATCCGTAGAATTTGAAAGCTATGTCTAAGGTTTTTCATCACCAAAAAACAACTTCTAAACAAGGTAATCAAGGCTTTAACACTTTTGATTTTGTACATATCAAATACCTCTTTCATTATTTTGAAACACAAATCTAAGCTCAAGAATCGAAAACTCAAGAATAAAGGCGTCATGGTTGGATTTTTGGGACTGTTGGGTTTGAATGTTGAGTTTGAGAGTTGGCATGAGTTTTTACCATGGGTTCCATGACTTCTATAAGCTCTGGAACAATGATATATTGAAGTATAACACATGTATACAAAGAAGATGGGTCAAAAACTTACACGCATGACACTAAGAGGCTAGAACCAAAATAGGCCTGAGTTTTGGGCGTTTTAAGCTTTCTGCTATGATTTTTGGAACATCATAACTCGATGTAGAAAAACTCTATAAGAATGTTCTTTATGTCCAGACCTAGGTTTTTGTGTTATCTTTAATCCAAAATTGGTTTGAACATATTTGAGTGAGTAAAACTTGAGATATTGCAATTCTACCAAAGTGTATCGATTTCAGACCAGTCAACAATGCAGACCAATAGACCCTAGTTTAAAATGAGATATGAGGTTTGGAAAAAACGTGAAAGTTCTAGATAACATGTATATCGAGATATCCACAAAAAATGAGACCAATCGAATGAGTTTTGATGGGTCAAAATCCTTTTGAAACTCACTGTTGTGTTTCAGCCCTCAAAGGACACATCTGTCACATATTGTTGTGTAGCCAAACACCCCTATTTTTAGTGACCTAATCCAAAAGTGGTTTACATGAACATTATAGCTAACTTATTGAACTACGTTTTGTCCAAAAATCAGACCTAGATGCCTCGGAAAAGTCTCTCAAAACGGTTTCAAGCTCTCTCTGTCCAAATCCGGCTCTGCTATGTTTTGGCGGCTGAAAGAACCTATATTATAAAATGTCTAAAAACTCTAACTTGTTTCAAATAACTACCTTTAGCACAAAGCATGAAACTTGTAGACGACTTGTTAGACTAGAACATATCCAAAAATGGGATCATTTTGAGTTGTGTTGATACCCCAAAACTGACACCAATAGAGACACCTTTCTGGCCAATTTTCTGTGCAAGTGCTGAACCATTTTTGTTTCCGTCAAGTTTTTCACCTAGTTTTCTTAGGTTTTGTGTAACGATTTGGCTCAAACCCTAGTATTAGTGATGGATAGATAATGAGAAGATAATGAGAACCTAGGTCGCTACATGAACAAGGAAAATCCTAAGTAACCCGGAACCCTAAATTTGACCTAGAAACACTAAAAGAGACCAAATACTCAAAGGCAAAGCGCTGACACTCAGAAAAGTCTTAGACCAGTTTAAATAAAGTAAATAACATAAAATATCAAATTAAAAATTAAAAATTCCCATAATTAAGGTAAAATGACCATTTTGCTCCTAGTACAGTAAAAAGTCCTAAAAATTCAAAATTTGACATATGAACACTCAAAATTAGATATTTATATATAATTAATTAATAAAAGATAAAATAATAACAAAAATAACCAAATTTTCCTTGCATGGCCGGCCACCTAGGGATGTGTGCCCAAAAAGCTATTTTTAGCTTTTTTAATCTTAAAAATGAGAAAAGATGTATTAATTAAGCATTATTTTGATATAATACTTTTTATACAAGTAATATATATAATTATATAATAATATAGGTTAAAAAAAGTAAATAAATAATTATTTAAAATCTCTACACAATAAATAAGTTAAAAAGTCAATTCTAGTCAAACTAGCTTAATTTAGATTAAAAGCCTACATTTATTTAATTAATTACTATCAAAACTATGAAAAATCATGAAAAGACTAAATTAATTATACACACACTAACATAATAGGTTTTAGTAGGTTAAAATACCAAAAAAATACATAAAATTAATATTTTATGCATATTCTTCTAGAAAATGGTACCAAAACTTAATTTAAAACCCAAATTAAATGCAAAAATCAGCTTTTTAGTCTCCCAAATAGGCCTGGCCAAAATTTACCTACCCTATGTCTGAAAATATATCTCTCAAGCCACCCCCATCTGCCATGCAACCAATAAAATTGAAAAAAATTCAATTTAAAGCTTCATTGCAATTATTATCGTCCATTACATTTTTTTCTATAAAAACAAGACATAAGCTCCCCACTCTCTACATGTATTTTTTGCTGAGAAGGTGAGAGAGAGAGACCTCCAAAATTTCTAAGTGTTCTTAAGAGAGAATGAGAGAAGAAGGAAGGAAGAAAGAAGGAGAGGCTAGGGGGAAGCAAGGAGAAGGCACTGAAGTTAAGACCTTTTCTTCCTCAACCATTTAAACATCAAAAGAGGTAAGTAAACTCTCTAAAACCCTTTGATATTCTCTTAGAAGATAACCTTCAGTCCATCTCTATAATCAACCATAAGAAAATAAAATAAAGAATAACTCAAAAAGGCATCGTAAGAAAAATTTATGGGCTGTTTATGTATGAACGAACTTTGCATGTGTTTGCATGCGTATATTTTTGAGTTTTATGGTCTAAAAATATTCTGAATTTTTGATTTATATGAGATTTTGACATGTATGCAAAGAAAATATATCAAAAATACACACAACACAAGCTAAACAACTAAAACCCTAGGTAACCTAATTTTTTGGGCTTATCTACTCTCTGCCACAAACTTTAAAACATCATGGCTAACTGTAGCAAAATGTTCATAAAGTGATTTTTGTGTCCTGACATAGAGTTTTGAGTTGTCTTTTATACAAAATTGGTTTGAAGTGATTTTGTTGGATTGAACTCTAGATATGTCATTTTTGCTAAAGAGTGTCAGATCTTGACCACTCTGAGTTGCAGACCTAAAAACCCTAAGTTAGAGTGAGAACTGAGCTTGGATCAAAACATAAAACCTGTAGAGGATATATTTATCTTTCTGTCAACCACAAATGAGCCAAAAATATGAAATCTTGATAGGTCAAAGCCCTTCTCAAAGTCATTATTGAGATTCAGTGACTGACAGACCTCTCTGTCATACATTTTTGTGAGACCTAAAACCTAAATTGTTAGATGCCAAATCCAATAGTGATAAACATGAAAAATGTAGCTAACATATTAAAAAAATTACTGAGCAAAAATTATCCCAAAATACGCTCGGAGGATACCCCAAAGGTTTTGAGCATTCTCTGCTAAAAACACATTCTGTGGACCCTTTTTAGGCTGACTAAACCATTTTTATAAATAAGCCAAAATCTCAAAATATTTCCAAACAACTTGCTCTAACACAAAATATGAAACTTGTAGGGGATATCTTAAACCAAAATCTTACCACAATTCAGAGCCATATCCCTTGAATTGATGCCCCAAAACTGTGGCCAACAGAGACCTAAATTCTGCACTTTCTTTGTAAAAGTGCTGAATGATTTTTCCTAAATTAAATGAAATGACCTTTTTGCCCTACGATCTAACAATAGTGCTAAACATAAATGTTGTAGGAAATATTTTTTATCTAAATGGTGTTAAAATATCAAAAATTAAATCTAGGTCTAAGTACTTAAAGACACTATGCAACTTTAAAACTAGCAATTAAACTTTTATCCAAAATTGGCCAAGTGTTCGAATGATGTTTTTGATGAAATGAACTCATACCGATGGTTCGATTCTATGTCGCAAAAATTATGCTTATGTTTCGCATACTTGTACTTGAGATTTTAGTAAGTTATACATTGTGCTATACCATGCCATACTATAATTAATTATACACGAGAAACGTACTGCACATCATAAGAATTTTTGTATTGTATCTTGAGTTATCGAAGTCCTTTGTGCATTTCAAATTGGGTTGGGTGACATGGAAATCGTTATACAGCGGTTGTGGGTCTAGGGCGTCCCTAGTTGCCATATTTGAAATGATATCGGAGGTTTTTATTATAAAAGGGAAAATTAGGCACCATGGGTTCGTCACTAGTTTTAATTAGACTTTGGGTTGACACCTAATGAATATTCTGGTCCTTAAGGTGGGATTGGTTGGACTGGAATAAGGATTGGTAAAATTAGATAAAGGCCGGTCTCCACGCCGTTACTATTGAGTAAAACAGTTGTGGCATAGAACCCGGTAAGGCATTTACTATTCGCAATGAGGCAAGAATAGGTTCGGTGATCAAGAGCCATCAAGTCTACATTGTAATTCCTGGCGTGGAATTCATGATTCTATTCTGGAAGTACTTGGGTTGAGCAATTGCATTGCATTCATTTGCATCATGCACTTGCACAATTGTTTTTGTATATTCTTGCCCTGTTGAAAATAATAAAATTGTTTATCTCCCCGCCCCCTTAAAACTGTATTGGGTATTATACGATATGTATTGTAGGATATTTTGTTGTGAGTTTGTTAGACGGTTTAGAAAATTCGCTTCTGGGCTTTGGCTCATGGCATTCTTGCCACATGTGAAGAAGAAGGGCCTTTTGAAGAAGGCGTGTTCGTTGAGGAAGAAGATATTTAAGAAGGGGGAGAGTGGCAGGAACCGGTTGATCTTAACGACGCAGCTTGAAGACATAGGACGTTACTTTTGCATCTTTTGTTCAGTTCTTCATGGGCATATTATAACTTTTGTTAAAATTTCTGGATGACTGTAATTATTAAGTACTTTGAACAAATTCTGAACCGTCAATAATGTAGCAATTTTCATATGTATCCATGAATGTTCACCTAGAATATGTCCCTTACTTATAGTTACATATATCTCGACGTGCCCGGGGAACGGGGCGTCACAGTTGGTATTAGAACCTAGGTTTAGTGAACCCTGCGACCTCGAGAAATGAGAGATTGCGAGTTTGTAGCGTAGAAACTCTGTAGAATGTCTGTACTATAATTTATCACTTATAAATTTTAACAACTTAAAATCTTTACCTTAGGATTTTCTCTATCTTTCTTTATTTAGGATGTCGTCCGACGTAGAACCAACTGGGAAATCGTGGGCAGGTCCGAAACCCAAAGACTCAGATCCCGAAGAAGATCCAGAAGAGGACCTAGAGGAGATACCCGTGGAGGAGCAAGAATCGATCGACGCCGTCCCTTTAGCATGGGTTTTTTCGTAGGAATGGTAGATCAACCCGGATGATGAACGTGATGAGATGGAGATAGACGAAGAACCGAGTGTGGAAGATTTTGATGCTGATGACGATGAAGACGAGGACGACGAAGAAGAAGAAGAAGTAGTGGTTGACTTCCCATACAATCAGCTTGAGGCACCTCTACCTAAGTCTGATGAAGACGAAGCAACAGATATCGCCATTTACTATAGTCGTCCCGAGTGCCAAGGCTTCTATGTGGGGGATCGCGTGTACGCCAGGATCTGTTCGGAGCACATGTTCATGTGGAGAAAACTGGAGGCTTCTTTGCGCTACCTAAGACCAGTACGTGTGATCGAAAAATGTAGTCGAAGACTCTATCGCTTAGACTTTTCTCCTGGATTTAAGACGCGACTGGGGGATATGTTGACCATAGAATGGATATAGTATCAGAGGCCGACAAATGAGAGAGGAATCATCAATCTGCATGATCCAACCATCAACTTTGATGACCCTGAGACGTATCGAAAGACTCCGATCGCCATAACCAATAGAGTACAGATGGGGCCGAATAACGTCTGGCACGTTGAGGTGCAGTGGCATTGCTACAACATCACTGAGGCAACCTGGGAATGCGAATCGATTGTCCGCCACTTTTATCTACATTTGTTTGTTTAGATGTCAGCATGATAGCCTTGTACTTTTCCTTTTGACTTCAAGAATGTATGTGTACAGTGTGAACTCTTGACAAACTTGTATTGACTATGAGTTAAAATGAAATGCAAATCTTTGATGCCAAAATCTTTATAAGCAGTCCTATAATTATCAACCTAATTTTACAAAAAATGTCAACCCATAATAAGTAATTAAGAACTGGAATAACTCCCAGAATCGTAACACTCCTTTTCTTTTATTCTAGAATGGTAGGTAGAAGACCTAATCACCGACAAGAAAACGGACCCACCAATGCTGAGGTACCAGAACTAGCTCAAGTGCTACGAGAATTGGCCGCCAGCATTAACCGCCCACATGTTCATGGCCGAGCCTGGTTTCTGTCGGAATTAGGGAGATAACGAGCCCCGACATTTCGAGGGGGAGTAGAATCGAGAGAAGCAGTGGAATGGCTAAGAGCAGCCAAGAAATTATTTAACTCAATGGGAGTCGAGGATGAGACCGACCGAGTGGCCTTAGCTACCCATCTGCTAGAAGGAGAAGCAGATCATTGGTGGACTCTGGTCACCAATACCAAGGAGGTAGCGACTCTGACATGGGAGCAGTTTGAGAGTCTATTTTTGGAGAAATACTTCCCAGCCCCTGTCCATCAAGGGCAGACCCGAGAATTTTTGGAGCTTAAGCAGGGAACAATGACGGTGACGCAGTATGTAAATCGTTTCGAGGAGTTGAGCCATTTTGCCACGACCATCGTCCTAGACAAAGAATCCAAGGCATGAAAAATCGAATGGGGCTTGGAGCCGTCTATCCGAGCAAGGCTGGTCTGCTTGTAGCTTCCCACCTATACCCAGGTAGTACGCATAGCCTTGTTAGCCGAGACAGACCAAGAAGACTCCAGAGACATGGAACCAGAAGAAAGAAAGTACCAGCTCTGGAGGACCAGTGAGGAGCAACCTGACGTTTATCCCTAAGAAGTCGTACCACCGGGAGTACTAACAAGGATGGCCAAGAGACCCTCATGCGACATCCATGGTATGTTATGAGTGCAACTGACCAGGACATCCATGGTATGTTATGAGTGCAACTGACCAGGACATAAGAGGTACGAGTGCCCGCGCCTCTCATAGAGAAATCTGAGCATTCAACCCCAATAGTGGAAACAGCCCCAAACTATGCAGCTTAGGCTACCACAACAAGTCTAAGTCACCAGGTCGACTATTCAGTAGCAAAACATAAGGGGGAGACCACCGTTCAACAAGAATCCAAGACCACAAGGAGGTTTGGGCAATGGGCTGAAGACTGGAAATCCCAAGAACAACAATGGGAATCGACCAATAGGAGGCCGCATCTTTGCGCTACAGGAAGAGGAACTGGAAAACACCCAAGTCATACAAGGTATGTTCATATTATTTAATACTTTAATGAAAGTATTATTTGATTCTGGAGCATCCCATTCTTTTATATCTCTAGACTGTATAAAGTCCTTGCTCTTAGAATCCGAGGCATTAGAACAAAGCCTAAGTGTTGTCACCCCCTTAGGAAATCAAACTCGAGTAGACTCTATTTATAAAGCCTACACGTTACGAGTAATCAATACCCCTATGACTTGTGACCTACGAGTCATGGATTTCAATGGCTACGATGTGATCCTTAGAATGAACTTGTTATTGGGATACCATGCTTTCATCGACTATCGACAAAGGAAGATATGGTTGCAAGTGGAAGACGGCACTACTGTGCGTATTCAAGGAGAACGACACGAGATTCTGACCCTGAGTAGTGCGAATGACCGTAAATTGAATAACTTCGTAGGGAGATTGACATGTTTACTTGCCAGTACAAACATCTCATCAACCCCTGAGTTACCTCAAGTTATGTGCAAATACGAAGATGTATTCCCGGAAGAACTACCTAGACTACCCCCGCGTCGTGAAATCGAGTTCACAATAGAACTTCAGCTTGGAACCGCACCGATTTCAATCACAGCTCACTGCATGGCACCCGCTGAACTAAAAGAGTTAAAGAACTAGCTCCAGGAACTACTCAGCAAAGGTTTTATTCGCCCTAGTATGTCACCACGGGGAGCGCCAGCACAGTTGGCCAAGAAGAAGGATGGATCCTTACGTCTCTGCATCGACTACTGTTTGCTGAACAAGGTAACAATTAGGAATCGGTATCCCCTGCCTCGTATCAATGATCTCTTCGACCAGTAGCGAGGATCATCTTATTTTTCAAAGATCGACCTTCGCTCTGGATACCACCAGCTTTGAGTTAAGGAGGAGGATATACCGAAGGCAGCCTTTAGAACCCGATACGGACATTATGAATTCGTAGTCATGCCCTTTGGTTTAACCAATGCCTCAGGAATTTTCATGAGTTCAATGAATAAACTGTTTCAGCCCTACCTCGATCAATTTGTAATGGTTTTCATAGACAACATCCTAGTATACTCCCGATCTGAGGAAGAACATGAATAACATCTGAGAATTATCTTGCAAAAATTAAGAGAGTCATAACTCTTTGCTAAGGCAAGCAAGTGTAAATTCTGGTTATGAGAAGTGAAATTTCTAGAACACGTAGTGTCTAAGGAGGGAATAACTGTGGACCCCGCTAAGGTAGAAGCTATTTTGGAATGGAAGCCACCTCTAAATGTTTTCAAAGTTCGTAGTTTCCTTGGGCTAGCAGGATATTAACAGAGATTTATCCAAGATTTCTCAAAATTAGCATGCCCAATGACCAGATTAACGTAGAAAGGGGTGAAGTTTGAATGGAATGATAAGTGTGAAGCAGCATTTCAAGAGCTCAAGAAGAGGTTGACCAGTCCCCTGAACCTGATCATACCCAAACGAGAGGTTGGGTATAGGGTGTATTGTGATGCATCAAAGGATGGTCTAGGATGTATACTAATGCAGAATGGTAAGGTGGTAGCTTACATGTCAAGATAATTGAAACCACACAAACAGATCTACCCTACCCACGACCTGGAACTTACAGCAGTGGTATTCGCGCTAAAGTTATGGAAGCATTATCTTTATGGAGAACGATTCGAACTTTTTACCAATCACAAAAGTCTGAAGTACCTGTTCACCTAAAAGGATCTTAATATGAGACAACATCGCTAGATAGAGTATTTAGAGGACTACCAGTTTACATTAGCTTATCACCCCGGCAAGGCTAACGTGGTTGCCGATGCCCTTAGCCGAAAAACGAGGAGTACGATGGCTACTATGGTCTCAAGTGAATGGAATATGAAAGGAACGCTCTATGAATTCTGACTCCAACCATTAGAATTGGAAGATGGAAGTTAACGGTGGCGATAACGAATATCCGCCAGCAAATCATGGAAGCCTAAAAGTATGACCAGGAATCCGCATTTATTCGAAGGCATCTAATTGCGAGGGAATCAAAGCCAGGATGGGTAATCAACAAGCATGGACAGTTGACCTACCAAGGATGACTTTTCATACCAAATGTTGAGAATCTAAGAAGAGACATCCTGAGGGAGCATCACCAGTCACTTTTTGCTGTCCACCCCGGAGAGACAAAGATGTATCATGATTTGAAGATGCACCATTGGTGGAATGGCATGAAGAAGGATGTAGCAAGTTTTGTGGCCAAATGCCTTACCTGTTAGCAAGTGAAAGCTAAGCACCAAAGACCAGGAGGAACCCTCCAGCCCCTGGAGATACCTCAGTGGAAGTGGGAACAAGTTACCATGGATTTTGTCTCTGGACTATCGAGATCGCCAGTAGGACACGACTCTATTTGGGTAATCGTAGATCGCCTCACCAAATCAGCACACTTCCTACCAATTCGAACTTTCGAGAAGCTGGAGACCCTAAGTCAGAAGTACATTCGAGAAATCATGTGCCTTTATGGAATCCCACTGTCAATCGTGTTAGATCGAGATCCGCGTTTCACCTCACGATTTTGGTAGAGTTTGTAAACTGCCTTAGGAACGGAGCTTTGCTTCAGCGCAGCCTTTCACTCTCAAACTAATGGGCAATATGAACGTACAATTCAGACATTGGAAGACATGCTTCGAGCCTGCGTCAAGGACTTCAAGGGACACTGGGAGAAACACTTGTCGTTGGTCGAGTTTGATTACAACAACAGCTATCAATCCAGCATTGGCATGCCGCCATATGAAGCCCTCTACGGAAGACTGTGCAGTTCGCCTATTTATTGGACTGAAGCAGGAGAAAAGGCACTCCTTGGACCAGAGTTAGTGCAAGAAACTACCAAGAAGATTTGACTCATTCAGCAACGGATAGCCACTGCACAGAGCTGACAAAAGAGTTATGTAGATCAACGATGAAGGTCGCTACGATTTGAAGTAGGAGATCATATATTCCTGAGGATTCAACCACGAAGAGGGGTGATACGCTTCGGCCAAAAAGGGAAGCTAACTCCAAGATATATTGGACCGTTCGAGATTCTAGCTAAGGTTGGAGAAGTGGCATATTGTTTGGCTTTACCACCTCAACTCGCCAACATTTATAACGTTTTCCATGTGTCGATGCTGAGGAAGTATGAATCTGATCCTGCCCACATTCTGGATTGGAAGGAACTATATGTTGATGAAGATATCACGTTTGAAGAGCAACCGACGAGGATTATCGATCAACGAGACAAGATTCTTCGGGGAAAAACCATTATGCTCGTCTAAGTTCTTTGGAAGCACAACGGGGTTGAAGAATCGACATGGGAGCGGGAAGAAGCTATGAGGAAAAGTCATCCCCAATTGTTTATAGATTAAGGTACGATATGAAATTTCGAGGACGAAATTTATTTTAGGGGGTAGATTGTAACAACCCGACTCAAACCCTAATATTAGCGACTGATAGACAATGAGAAAACAATTAGACCCTAGGTCGTTACATCAACAAGGGAAACCTTAAGTAACCCGAAAGCCTAAATTTAACCCGAAAACCTTAAAAGAGACCAAATACTCAAAAGTAAAATCTTGACACTCAAAAAAGTTTTGAAACAGCTTAAATTAAGTAATTAATATAAAATATCAAATTAAAAAAAAAATTCTCATAATTAAGGTAAAATGACCATTTTGTCCCTATTAAACCAAAAAGTCTTAAAAATTTAAAATTTGACACATGGATACCCAAAATTAGATATTTATATACAATTAATTAATAAAAGACAAAATAACAACAAAAATGACCAAATTACCCTTGCATGGCCGGTCACCCAGGGATGTGTGCCCAAAAAGCTATTTTGTTACCTTTTTAAGCTTAAAAGTGAGAAAAAATGTATTAATTAAGCATTATTTTGATGTAATACTTTTTATACAAGTAATATACATAATAATATAATAATATAGGTCAATAAAAGTAAAAAATAATTATTTAAAGTTTCTATACAATAAATAAATCAAAAAGCCAATTCTAGTCAAATTAGTTTAATTTAATTTAAAAACCTACACTTATTTAATTAATTGCTATCAAAACTATGATAAATCATAGAAAGACTAAATTAATTATAAAAACACTATTGTAATAGGTTTTAGTAGGTTTAGATACAAAAATGACATATAAAATTAATATTTTATGCATTTTAATCCACAAAATGGTACCAAAACTTAGTTTAAAACCTAAATTAAATGCAAAAATTAGCTTTTTAGTCTCCCAAATAGGCTTGGGTGAAATTTACCTGCCCCAAGTCTGAAAATATATCTCTCAAGCCACCCCCACTCTCTACATGTATTTTCTGCTGAGAGGGTGAGAGAGAGAGACCTCTAAAATTTCTAAGTGTTCTCAAGAGAGAAGGAGAGAAGAAGGAAGGAAGAAAGAAGGAGAGGCTAGGGGGAAGCAAGGACAAGGCATTGAAGCTAAAATCCTTTCTTCATTAACCATTTAAGTATCAAAAGAGGTAAGTGAACTCTCTAAAAGCCTCTGATATTCTCCTATAAGATAACCTTCAATTGATCTCTATAATCAACCCTAAGAAAATAAAACAAAGAATAACTCAAAAATGCGTCATAGAAGAAATTTATGAGTTGTTTATGTATGAACAAGCTTTACATGTATTTGCATGTGTATATTTTTGAGTTTTATGGCCTAAACATATTCTGGAGTTTTGGTTTATATGAGTTTATGACACGCATGCAAAGAAAACACATCAAAAAATACACGCAACACAAGCTAAGCAACTAAAACCCTAAGTAACCTAATTTTTTGGGCTTGTCTACTTTATGCCACGAATTTTAACATATCATAACTAATTGTAGAAAAATGATCTTAAGGTGATTTTTGTGTCCAGACATAGAGGTTTGAGGTGTCTTTCATACAAAATTAGTTTGAAGTGATTTTGTTGGGTAAAACTTTAGATATGTCATTTTTTTCTAAAGAGTGTCAGATGTTGACCACTTTGAGATCCAGACCTAAAAACCCTAAGTTAGAGTGAGAACCGTGCTTGGATCAAAACATAAAACTTGTAAAAGATATATTTAGCTTTCTTTCCACCACAAATGAGCTAAAAATATGAAGTCTTGATAGGTAAAAGCCCTTCTGAAAGTCACTATTGAGATTCAGTGACTGATAGACCTCTCTGTCACACATTTTTGTGAGACCTAAAACCTAAATTTTTAGACACCAAATCCAAAAGTGGTAAACATGAAAAATGTAGCTAACATATTAAAAAAAATACTGAGCAAAAAGCAGCCCAAAATACCCTTGAAAGATACCCCAAAGGTTTTGAGCATTCTCTGCTAAAACCACATTCTACAGACCCTTTTTAGGCTGACTAAACCCCTTTTTTATAAATTAGCCAAAATCTCAAATATTTTCCAAACAACTTGTCTTAGTACAAAACATGAAATTTGTAAGGGACATCTTAAACCAAAACCTCACCACAATTCAGAGCCATAGCCCTTGAATTGATGCGCCGAAATTGTGGCCAATTGAGGCATAAATTCTACACTTTCTTTGTAAAAGTGCTGAATGGTTTTTCCTAAATTAAATGAAATGACCTTTTTTCCCTACGATCTAACCATAGTGCTAAACATAAAAATTGTAGAAAATATTTTTATTTAAATGGGGTTAAAATATCAGAAATTAAATCTAGGTTTATAAAAACAAGGCATAAGCCCCCCACTCTCTACATGTATTTTCTGTTGAGAGGGTGAGCGAGAGAGACCTCCAAAATTTCTAAGTGTTCTCAAGAGAGAAGGAGAGAAGAAGGAAGGAAGAAAGAAGGAGAGGCTAGGGAGAAGCAAGGAGAAGGCACTAAAGCTAAGACCCTTTCTTCTTTAACCATTTAAGCATCAAAACAGGTAAGTAAACTCTCTAAAACCCTTTGATATTCTCCTATAAGATAATCTTCAATCCATCTCTATAATCAATCCTAAGAAAATAAAATAAAGAATAACTCAAAAAGGCATCGTAGGAGAAATTTATGGGCTATTTATGTATGAACTAGATTTGCATGTGTTTGCATGTGCATATTTTTCAGTTTTATGGCCTAAACATATTCTGGATTTTTAGTTTATATAGTTTATAACATGCATGCAAAGAAAACACATCAAAAAATGCACACAACACAAGCTAAGCAACTAATACCCTAGGTAACATAATTTTCTAAGCTTATCTACTTTCTGCCATGAACTTTAAAACATCATGGATAATTGTAGAAAAATGATCTTAAGGGAATTTTTGTGTCCAGACATAGAGGTTTGAGGTGTCTTTCATACAAAATTAGTTTGAAGTGATTTTGTTGGGTAAAACTCTAGATATGTCATTTTTGCTAAAGAGTGTCAGATCTTGACCACTCTGTGTTGCAGACCTAAAAACCCTAAGTTAGAGTGAGAATTGAACTTGGGTCAAAACATAAAACTTGTAGAGGATATATTTATCTTTTTTGTCCACCACAAATGAGCCAAAAATATAAAGTCTTGATAGGTCAAAACCTTTCCCAAAGTCACTATTAAGATTCAGTAACTGACAGACCTCTCTGTCACATATTTTTGTGAGACCTAAAACCTAAATTTTTAGATGCCAAATACAAAAGTGGTAAATATGAAAAATATAACTAACATATTAAAAAAAATACTGAACAAAAATCAGCCCAAAATACCCTCGAAGGATACCCCAAAGAATTTGAACATTCTCTGCTAAAAACACATTCTGCAGACCCTTTTTATGCTGACTAAATCCTTTTTATAAATTAGCCAAAATCTCAAATTTTTTCCAAACAACTTGCCCTAGAACAAAACATAAAACTTGTAGGGAACATCTTAAACCAAATCCTCACCACAATTCAGAGCCATATCCCTTGAATTGATATCCCAAAACTGTGGCCAACAGAGGCCTAAATTCTGCACTTTCTCTGTAAAAGTCCTGAATGATTTTTCCTAAATTAAATGAAATAACCTTTTTGCCATACGATCTAACCATAGTGCTAAACATAAAAGTTGTAGAAAATATTTTTATTTAAATAGTATTAAAATATCAGAATATAAATCTAGGTTTAAGTACTTAAAGACACTGTCGCAACTTTAAAACTAGTAATTAAACTTTTTTCTAAAATTGGCTAAGTATTCGAATGATGTGTTGCTTAGGGCTAGAAAGATAGACAATTTAACATTTACGGCAAGCATATATATAAGAATAATTATGCCAGTGCGTGATGCAAATGAATGCGATGCAAGTGCCCAACCCGATTTGTATCAAGAAAAAAAAACAAGAGTTCCACTTTAGGACTTATTTCTATTACTTGTATGGACTTATTATCATTATTGCCGCCTCAGGGACATATTGTCATCGCCCTGATGGGACTTGTTTTCTTTTTCGCTTCATGGACTTATTGTCATTGCCGTGATGGGACTTTATGTTATTGTCGCCTCAGAGACTTATTGTCATTGCCGTGATGGAACTTTATAGGGTTATCCACATTAAAACTAGGATGCTCGCTTGGTATCAATTCAAAGTTTAAATTACCAAAACTAGAGTTCTAGTAACGAACCCATAGTGCCTAACCCATTTTTATAATCAGCAATCTCTGAATTCATTTTCAAAATTGGCAATCAGGGATGCCCTAGATTCAAAATCACAGGATGAATGATTTTCATGTCACCCAACCCAATATGAAATGTACGAAAGGGACTCCGATAATCCAAGATGAAATGTAGGAATGCTCATGATGTGTAATATGCTTCTCGTGTGCAATTAATTATAGCATGGCATATAAACATGATATGGCACATGGTATAACTTGCTAAAGCATCAAGTACAAGCATGCGAAGCATAATTTATAATTCATGTGACATAGAATCGAACTATCAGCACGGGTTCATTTCATCAAAATTATTATTTTCATACACCAATTATTTACAAAGTTCATATAAATTTCATACATTCAAGTTTCACAAAGTAACACACTATTCGTACACTTAGCAAAATTTAGCTAAATATTTAATTGCTAGTTTTAAAGTTACGACAGTGTTTTGAAGTGTACTTAGACATAGATTTAATTTCTGAAATTTGAGCCCCAATCAGATAAAAATATTTTCTCTAATTTTCATGTTAAACACTAAGGTCAGATCCTAGGTCAAAGGGGTCATTCATTTTAATTAATTGAAAATCGTTTTGCATTTTATATAGAAAAACACATAATTTAAGCCTATGTTGGCCACTGTTTTAGGGCATCAATTCAAGTGCTATAGGTCTGATTTTGGTGAGATTTTAGATTTTGGCCAATTTATAAAAAGGGTTCAATCAGCCTAAAAAGGGTCTGTAGAGTATGTTTTAACAGAAAATGCTCAAAACCTTTGGAGTACCATCCAAGGGTACATTGGGCTGATTTTTACTCAATATTTAGTTTAATATGTTAGCTACATTTTTTATGTTTATCACTTTTGGATTTGGCTACTAAAAACTTAGACTTTTGGTCTCATCAAAATGTGTGACAGAGAGCTCTATCAGTCACCGAATATCAACAGTGACTTTGAAAAGTGTTTTGACCTATTATGACTTCATATTTTTGTCTCCTTTATGGTGGACAGTAAGATAAACATGTCCTCTACATGTTTTGTGTTTTGATCCAAACTCGGTTCTCACTTTAACTTAAGGTTTTGTAGGTCTGCAACTCAGAGTGGTCAAGATCTGACATTCTTTGGTAAAAATGATATATTTGGAGTTCTACCCAACGAAATCACTTCAAACTAATTTTGTATGAAAGAGAATTCAAAAATCTAGGCCTAGATATAAATATCACTTTAAGATCATTTTTCTACAATTAGTTATGATGCTTTAATGTTCGAGGCAGATTGTTAATAAGTCTAGAAAATTAGGTTACCTAGTGCTTTGATAGCTTAGCTCATGTTGTGTGTATTTTTTATAGGTTTTTTCTTTGCATGTATGTCTTATACTAATACAAACCAAAACTCCAGAATATACTTAAGTCATAAAACTCAAAAATATACACATGCAAGTATATGTAAAACTTGATCATACATAAACAGTTCACAATTCACACCCACGACACCTTTTTGATTTATTCTTTGTTTCTTCTTCTTAGGGTTGATTATAGAGAAGGATTGAGGGCTATTTCATGAGAGTATATCAGAAGATTTTTGGAAATTTACTTGTTTTGATGCTCTAAAAGTTGAAGAATAGTGGGCTTGGCTTTGTAGCTCACTCTTTGAACCTCCTAGCTTTTTCCTTCCTTCGTCTCTCCTTTCTTCTTCTTTTCCTCTCAACACTTGAAGAACACTCAAGGCGCAAAAAATTTGGTATTCTCTCTCTAGTATGGACGAATATGAGGAAGAGAAATGGGTGGTTTAAGTCTTGTATTTATAGGGAAAATGGGTAGTGGACTTAATAATGGTTTACAAGTTTATTTTTTTAATTTCTTAATTTATAATTGGTTGCATGAGAGGTGTAGAGAGTTTTAGAAAATGAAAATCTGAAATTTTTCAGAAAAAGTCGGTGGGAATTCGGCTGGGGTGTGTTTGGGTGGTTTAAAGTGCCTTATTTTTGCTTCAATTACTTATTTTGTGGTGTTTTGGCACTACATTATTCAAGAAAATATTTTTAAAATTAATTTGATGTATCTTTTTTTGTCTAAAATAAATTAATTTAGTGTTATTATTATTATAGCTTATAAAAATATTGACAACAAATAATTGTTTAAATGTAGGCAATTAAGCTAATTTAAGCTACTTTGACTAGATGTGATTTTTTGACTTATTTAAATGTGTAAGAATTTTAATAATAATTTGTTTCCCTATGTTGGTCTATAATATTATATTAGTATGTATATTACTTGTATAAAAAGTCTTAGCTCATAATAATACTTAATTTATACAATTGTTTTCTCATTTTTTAACTTAAAAATTGCAAAAAGTCACTTTTTGGGCAAAAACTCCAATGTGGCTGGCCACTAAGGCATTTTTGTCATTTTTTACGTTATTTTATCTTTTGTTACTTAATTATATTTAAATATTTTATTTAGGGTGTCCATATGTTAAATTTAAAATTTTTAAGATTTTTTGCTGTACCAAGAGTAAAATGGCCATTTTACTATAATTTTGAGAATTTTTTATTTTTAATCTAATATTTCATGTTATTTACTTAATTTAGGATGTTAAGAGTCTTTCTCTAAGGATTAGGGTTTTACCTCTAAGCATTTGATCTCTTTAGGGTTTCTAAATTGTATTAGGGTTTTCAGGCCGAGTTAGGGTATTTAATCTTTTAGTGACCTAAGATCTTATTGGCTTGTCGTCGCTAATACTAGGGTCTGGGCTGGATTGCTACATGGGTTGTTATAAACTGGGTTGTTACAACTAGGGTCTGTACTGGGGTGTTACAAACTAACCCCCTTAAACAAATTTCGTCCTTGAAATTTCGTATCGTACTTCATCGTGTGAATGGTTGGGGATGATTTACTAGCATCGTGCCTCCTCATCTTGGCCTTCTCATTTTCGTGGTGTTACCCTAGAGCTCCTATTAACAGAATCGCTTTTCCTCCGGAGTACCTTGCCTTTGATCTCTATTGAGCTTTCTTCGAAGTTATGTCCTTGTATTTACATACAACTCGTGGTAACTCGGGGGCTGACAGGGTGTCTGTATCGGCAAGCATGTAAGCTAATCTTACATTGAAGTTACTTGATCTACACACCTTCTCGTCACTTGGTGTCAGGGTTTCATGTCGTTTTCCTTGAAATCGTATAATAGTGTCATTCTCTACTTATGCCTATATCTTTTTCTGTCGACAATCGATGATAGCATGGTGTTTAGAGAGCCAGTCTATTTCGAGAATCACGTCGTATTTGTTAAAATCCCTGACTCGTAGGTCGAATGGCATAAGGGTGTCGGTACTCTCAACATGCATGCTCTATAAGTAAAGTCTACTTGTGTGTGATATTCTAAGGGTGTATGACGCTTAAAGTTTGATCTAACATTTTGGGTTCTATGGACAGAGATTGCCTACATGCCAAAGATATGAAGAAAAATGGGATGCTCCAGAATCAAACAACACTTTCACTAAGGTATTGAATAGCACGAACATACCTTGCATAACTTCGGTTTCTTTTACTTTCTTGCTTTGCAGAGCAAAGATGTGTCCTCCCTAGGGCCTCTGGTTTTTGTTAAGTGGTGGCCTTCCCATCCTATTTCGTTGGTTAGTTACTAGTCGGGCAACCTGAACTGGCTGTGGGCACTTTGGTGGCTGGTTATGGGGTTGCCTCCACTGTTGGGAGTGGTTGTTTAGAGTCCTATGTCCTAGGTGCGGGCACTCAAACCTCTTATGCCCTGGTTGGGGACACTTAAAGTAGACTATAAATTTGGTAGAAGAGTCTCGTGGCTGTTCTTGTCTGTTCTCCTGTTGATATGGCTTCTTTGGAACAAACACTCAGTTGCTTTTTACTAGTCCTCTAGAGCTGGTGTTTCCTTTCTTCTAGTTCCAAATCCTTCTAGAGTCAACTAAGTCTGTTTCTGTCAATAGGGCTGCTTGTACTACCTGAGTGTAAGTCAAAAGTTATAAGCAGATGACTCTAGTTCGGATAGAGGGTTCGAGGCCCCACTCGATCTTTCATGCCCTTAATTCTTCATTCGGTATGATGGTCACGGCGAATTGGCTTAGCTCTTCGAAGCGGTTGACGAACTGGGTTACTGACATAGATCCTTATTTTAGCTCCAAAAATTCTCTGACTTGTCCTTGTCGCAAGGGAGCTGGGAATTACTTTTCCAAAATATTTCTTTAAACTGATTCCAAGTTAGAGCTGCCACATCTTTGGTGTTACCGATCATAGACCACCAGTAGTTAGCCTCTCCTTCCAATCGGTGTGCTGCTAGAGCTACTCGATCGGCATCGGTTTGCACTCCCATGGAGTTAAACAATTTCTTGACAGCTCCCAGCCAGTCTTCGGCTACTCTCGGTTCAGCTCCTCCCTCAAACATAGGGGCTCGTTGTTTTCAAAGTTCTGATAAGAACCATACCCTATCTCGAATGTGAGAATAGTTAATGTTGGTGGCAAGCTCACGTAAGATCTGGGCTAACCCTAGTGCTTCTTCGTTTACAAGTCCATTTGCTGGCTGTTGATGGTTAGATCGTTTACCTGCCATCTAAATAAAGAGGGACGGTGTTGTGGCTGGTGAGTCTTCTTTTTAAGGTCTTAATTGTTTCTAGGTTTTTGGATCTCGGGGAGTTAATTTAAGACTTATTCATTTGTATTTCTTATCATTCGAGTTCGAGTATAAAGAGTGATTACAAAGAGCGAGGCACATAACACATAAGGGCCCAACCAGAATAGGTATGGATAAAACCATCGAATTTTGACCACGTAGTCCCACATTACTTCCAAGTTTCATAGCGTTTCCATTGTACTTCTACGTACCACACTCCTGCAGTTCTTATGCGAGCCTTATCAGTGATGGCGATAAGAACCTTCGTGTTGTTCTCCGTTAGAGATGTTGTACGAGCTCGTACTTAGCAATTCTTGCTGTCGGTTATTGATCTTCAAAACACGTTAAGCGCGGACGCTGGCTGACTTCCTGTGACTTAACTCCAGGTAGAGATCTACTTTGCGACTTGATGATGTGCCAGGTAGTTCTTCTAAGGATGTGCACGACCCGAGTTTCTCGTGAAAGCGCTAAACTCTAATAAATTTCTCATCGATCTAGGTCTTAGGGGAGGCTACCTAGGCGGCGAGTGGTCAAACGTTTAGCCGAGGATTTTGAGTGATGTACTAGACTGCATGATACGTGGCTGCGGGTTAGAATGGCTTAGGGAAGGTGAACAAATTCTTTACCGAGATCCAATGGAGGATTCCAAAAATGGTTCAAAAGATAGGTCGGATGAAGTCAAATGGTCACGATTAAGGCAGTCACCGTTGACACAAATTGAGTGGTTATTTGGAGTTCAAATATAGGTGAAACAAGAGGAGGATAGTGAACAATACTTAAACAAATGTCCTTGGAACTAATCTAGTACAATTAGATTCTGATAAAGAGATGTTAAGTAGTAGGCAGCCAAACTAGACAATTACCTTGAAGTTACGTCGGCGTAATGCACTTCAATTGCAGCATCCATGTTTACTTCCCTGGTAAAGATTTCAAGAGTACAAAAGAATTCATAAGATCACTCAATAGATTATGGTTTTAGAATCGAGGGAAGATGAACGATTGCAAATATTTTATCAATGTCGAATGTTTGGAACGGGTAACTACCAAAGAATCGATTTCGAGTTCTACGAAAGAAGAGTTAGTTCCAGGAGATTGGCTTGAGTCAGAGGAGAATCAAATGCAAATACCAGTTATCATTGAGGCGTGTAAACTCGATGAGAAAGGTATTTCCTATGATTGAAATTATGATAGGATTATCAACAAGAGTTTGGTGCATAAGGGTCACCGACGAATGACACCTGACGGTACCGTTGAGGACTGAGGATATAAGAAGGAAGGATACGCAATGAACTTTAATCTGGTATAAAAGTTGATATAAAGGTTTAAGGTAAGCGAGAAAAGAACTTATAAGGATGAAGTTATGGGGTTTTAACGGTGGCTCTCGAGGTGATATCTAAAACATTTCCTAGTGTGTAATCCCATCTGTCCCCCTTAAAATAAAATAACTTATTGCATGAATCTCTGATCTTGAATCTTGATGCTCTTACTCGTCCTTCGCATGTAAATTCCTTGTAGCTTCTGATTCCGGTGACGTCCTAACACGACTCACTATAAGACGTAGACGCAACAAATTTTAGTTCTTATAATGTATTAATGATAATTATAATTAATACAATGCACCCTACAGAGTTTTTACGCGATAGAACGCATGGTTTCTCACATCCCAAGGCCTGAAGGTTCACTAAACCTAGGCTTTGATACCAACTGTGATGCCCCGTCCTCCGGGCACGTCGGGAAATACATAAGTATAGATAAGGGGAATATTCTAACCATTCATTCTTATTTAGATATCATAAATACTATATCATTAAGAGTTTTGAATTGTTCATAAATACTTAATGCTTACAGTTTCACTAGAAAATTTAACAAAAAGTATAATACACCTGCAAAAACTGATCAAAAAGAACAAAAGGTAAAAACTCAATTTTCAGCTAGTATCGTCGGGGTCGGCTAAGTATTTCCACTCAGTTTATTCTTTAATTCCGTCTTCCTCTTCGGGGGGGG
>JAULJZ010187134.1:0-21508 GCA_032270985.1 Heliamphora pulchella | reverse complement strand
GGATAAGCACTATTTATAATAACCTTGGGGTGTGAATTAATTTATATAGTCAGTACAAAATTAATTATCCCAAATGTTTCATTCAATACACACAAAGTGTACTGGAACAGAGAGTCGGAATAATAGACGACGCTATTATCTGTTCTCCATAACCAAGACAGACCTACTAAAACTCTGTGCCACAATTGTACCGATGCTATATTCATTTTCATCTAAACTGTGAACGTAAAACTTATATTGTACAAGAACCTAAAATCTAATCTTCTGTGTGTAAGCTATACTCTACACCAGATTAAATAATATACAGAATATTGGACATCCATACATTCAAAGAAATGATACACATACATTGCTCATAAAAATTCTCTTAAAATAAAAAATTAATTTTATTAAAATAAAATTAAATACTAAAAGTATAGTTTTCAGTATACCAATCCTAACAGTTGACATGGCTTGGGTTTTGGGGCATGATAGATTGGTATCAGAGCTCTAGATTCGAATACCTAAGAGCCACGAGAAAGGTTGCATTACCTTATGAGGATAGTTGTGTGTGCTTGATTGCATGTGTTTAAATGTTTAGGATAACGTGAGAATATTGTGTATACGTGTGCATGGAGATTAGACCTTATGATTAATTAGTATTGCCTTCGAGCGTTTGGATTAACAAACTTAGAAGTTAAGTTAGAAATGCATTTGGTCGACGTACTTTCTAGCAAGGAATTTAAGTAGGTTACCTAAATTAACTCGTTACTCTTGTCGGTGCTCCTCGGTACGTGGAATTTGTTTAATATGATCTTAAATGGCTAAGTGATTGCATGACTATGTGATATGTGTTAGTAATGACATGGTGAACTGAATCTCATGTTGCTATGTTCCATGTTTTCTTTCATAGAGAAGTTATGTCAGTGCAAAAAGGATGAGGTCGTGGTCGAGGCTGTGTTCGTGGTTTAGGCCAAGCGGATGTGCCAATCCCTGATGCTGGGGATGCTAATGTTCCCAAAGAATAAGTTGATGGGGTAGATCCATTTTGTGAGATGGTGGGTTCTATCCGCCAATTAGCTGAGGCCGTTAGGGGAGGGGCGAGAGTACTTGAGTTGAGGGTGACCATTACGATGCAAGAGTTTCAACGCTTTGACCCTCTTACCTTTGTTGGGGATGTCGATCCTAAAGTGGCCACTAAATGGCTAGAGCTTGTGATCAGTATCTTAAACACGTTACAGATAGTCGAGGATGACTTGAGGGTTGCGTTTGCCGCATTCCAGCTGAGGGGTGACGCCCATAAGTGGTGGAAGTTTGCCACAACTACTGTGGAGGATACGTGGGTTGCTTTTACAAAGGTGTTTTTGGAAAAATACTTTTCTGAGTCTTCTAGGGACATGTATAGGGAGGAGTTCTTTTCACTCACCTAGGGGATGATGAGCATTGTCCTGTACGAGGCTAGGTTTACTAGTTTAGCTCGCTTTACACAAGAATCCTTGGTCACAGATGAACTATGTTCAAAGAGGTTTGAAAGGGATTTGAGACTCGCGATCGGAGAAAGGGTAGCAAGATTAAGGCTACGAGTTTTTACTAAATTGGTGGAATCTGCAATCACTATTGAGAATACTTTGAATGAAACCCGTAAGGCTAGAGAGGCAAGAGCACCGAAAGGAGGGACGAGTGCACAGTCAGATAGAAGCCGCAACAAAAGATAGAGGTCATCTGGTCCCGGTTCTTATCCCACTGAGTCATATTACAGTTTTTAGCACCAACACCGTTAGTAGCTTCATCAAGACGATCAAAGTGGACGGAGCTCGTTTGTTATTAGTGCAGACTGCCAGGGCATCATGCGGTGGATTGCCCTTCGAGGGGATAGCCTCAGAGTTCGATACTTATTCATTCCTAGGGTAGGGGGCCACCAGTATGCTTTGGATGTGTCCAGTCGGGGTATTTTTATAGGAAGTACCCTCATGGAGGGAGTACACATAGCAAAGAAGGTGCGCCACTTGTCTAACCTACGCAGGGATGACAGACTTACTAGCAGCAGCTGACAGTTCAGACTTTTAGGGTGGCAGAAGGAGGTGCTTCAGCTTAATGAGTGCGCCAGCTCACTACTGAGAGTCGTGGCAGACAAACTAGAGGATCGTAGGGGTGGGTGTTTTCCCTCACTAATCCGAGCTCTTTGGTGCTACCGGTTATGCCTGGCACTTCAGCGACTACTTCAGTCATAAGAGGTACTCTCTTAGTGTACCATTTATGGGCCAGTGTTCTTATCGACACTGGAGCAACGTATTCTTTTATCTCATCAGCTTTAACATCCGCTTTGGGGCTGGAGATAGATACGTTGGGTAGCACGTTGTGTGTATAGACCCCGATCGGTGAAAATGTAGTGTTGTGACAAGTCTGTAGATCGTATGAGTTAGAGGTTGTTGGTCGTCGTTTAGAGTTTGATTTCATCATTATTGATATGAACACCTTTGATACATCCTACAGATGGATTGGCTAATCACCTATCGTGTCTATTTCGATTGTGATCGACAGAGGGTATCGATTTGTACACTTGAGGGTGATTGCTTTAGTTTGTGGGTGATCAAAAGGACGATTTCTTGCACATGCCTGATGTTATGCAAAATCATGGAAGCCTTAGCTTCCTCTTTTCTTCTCTCGTGTTGGACGAGGCTGTGGAGGTTTGGGGAGAATTTCTCCCGGTAGTTTGTGACTACTTAAATGTCTTTCCTAATGATCTATTCGAGTTGCCACCACCTTATGATGTAGAGTTTTCTATTGGCCTTCATTCGGGAGCTGCTTCTATTTTGATGCCATCTTATCATTTTGCACTAGCAGAGTTGCGTGAGCTTAAGGTACAACTTCAATAATTGCTAGATAAGGGATTTGTACGCCCGAGTACGTCGCTGATCAGTATGTAAAAGTGCTAATCAAATCCTACAAAGTATGCTTCTCTAAGCCTCGATTATGTGTTTACTTATATGTTTTAGTAGTATTTCAGTGTTAGCATTGGAAGAAGTAAGATGGTGGAAAAATGGTCTAAAATGGATCAAAAAGCTATCAAAGGTCAACAATTCTAACATGGAAGCCAAAAGTATCAAAACAACGTTGTTTCGGTTAGATCTCGGGACCCGAAGACCCGGCACCATGAGTGGTAATACCTCAAAGTTCAAGAAATTTTGTAAAAAGGTTTAACGATGAAAAAAATAAAGTTTCAAAAGAAAGTTGGCAAAAAATATGCAAAAAATGAGTGAAGAAAATTGACATATCTTCACTATTTGGGTCATAACATTTTGTACAAAATGCAGCTTGATATGAGGCTAGAACCATTGGAATTTAGACTTCTAGGGCTTCAATTTGAACATAAAAATGACCCTATTCGGAGTTCGGATGAAGGAGTTATGCTTCTTTGAAGTCGGGATAACAATGTAGTCGCATTTTTGTAAAATTTCGTTCGGACAGAAATATGGGCTTCCGTACGAAAATTGAATAGAATGATTTGCATTCGGATGGAAAAGCTACTGTTGAAAAAGCGTTCAGACGGAATGGGAAGCATCCGGAAGGAACGAGACAGTTAGAATTTGATTGAAACACTGAAATAAGGGGCTTGGATTATCAATAGACAAGTGTGCAGGCTCGGGAAGTGACGGAAAGACGAAGACGGAGGCTCGAGAGCCAGTTCTTCTTTAACTCTCCATGGATTCAATCCGAAACATGATTGGCTGATCGGTATTTTAGGATTAGTTTAGATTTCTATTTCTTTTCTATTCAGATTCTGTTCGTTGTATGATCTTGAGACGTTGGAGTTTAATCAACGGGTTGCGTATTTTCAGAATAGTTCTAATCTTAATTTGTTCTTTAGGATTTGTTTTGATAGTTTAGAATTTTCGTATAATTTTTTTAATTACTTTTCTGTTAATTAACTGCAGGTTGCTTGGCGTTGAAGGAAATCCGGTACGGATATTGAATTCTTACCAAAGCACTGTAAGTTTTTATTAATTTTTAAGTAATAAAAAAAATCTAATTTTTTTTGTTCTTATCCCCAATCCCTCATCCTTATCCCAAATCCCCAAATTCCTCAAATTTCTCATCCCTATCCCTATCCTATCTAGTACTCTCCCTATCTTTTAGATATTTTTTTCTACTTTGTTTTATTATTATTATTATTATTATTATTATTTATTTTTTTTTCTATTAAAAAGCATAGAAACTTCTTTATCTTGAAACCCTATCCCACCTAGCAACTTTACCCCTATTTTGGAGGATTTTCCTTTATCCTCATCCCTATCACTCCCTCATGCTTATCCACCACCAACCCCCATCCTTATCCTCCTTTTTTTATAGTTTTTTATTTTTTCTATTGTTATTATTATTATTAGTTTTATTATTCTAATTATTATTATTACTAGTATTAGTTTTTTTTCTTCTTCTTCGTCTTTCTTTCATTCTCCTCATTTCATTTTTCAAAAAAAAAAAGCCTACTTTGAAAATTATTTTTGAGGGTTTTGAAATTCATGATTACCCGTCATTGAGGACATGAGATAATTATTTGCAACCCATAACAATCAATTCTCCATCTTGTATGATTTTTTCAACCAATATAGGTATGTTTACTGTGCACCCCGGACTGACTTTGTTGTTTCCTCATTTTTATGGTTTAAATTCAGAAAACCCATGTGAGCATATTGAAAATTTTGAATAGATTTGTTCGACTTTGAAATATCCAAATGTTAATGACGAATTTGTGATGCTTTATTTATTTCAATATTCTTTAACAGGCAAGGCTCATGATTGGTTTTATTTTTTACCCTCAAAATCAATTAGAACATGGCAAGAGATGCATAAAAAGTTTTTTAACAAATTTTTTCCACGATATGAGACTCTTATTATTAAACAACAAATTGTGAATTTTACTCAAATAGAATCTGAGTCTTTTGCACAATGTTGAGAATGATTTTAATTTTTGTTATCATCTTGCCCATGTCTTAACTCTGAAACGTGGCGTCTTATTTAATTCTTTCACGAAAGCTTAAATTTTGAAACGCGCCATTTTATGGAAATGATGTGCAATGGTGGATTTTTAAATCAAACTCATGATGAGGTTTGGACTTATCTTGACAATTTATCTCAAAATTCCCAATTTTAGGATTTTGATAAAATTGGTGAAATCAATTCTCATGCCTTAAAAATTGATATAACAGAGCCGCGTCTAGAAATTGAAAAGGTTAAAGATCAATGTGATAGTTGCGCGATTTTGGGACACATAATAAATGATAATCTAGAAACCCAAATTTCTATGTTGATGTCCTCTAGTTAAATAAATGTCACAACTATCAAAAATATTGATTTGGAAAATTACTCAGAGTTGGAATGGACATATGAGCTTAATATTAATAGTTTTCCTCAAGGGTCTTCTAAATTTTAAGCTGATATGCCATCATATGAAAAGATACTTGAGGAACGGTTGGCAATAGTTGTACCCTTTCAATCTGAATTTCAAAATCAGACACTTTCAATTTTTGATAATAATGAGAATATTTTTGATAAGTGTCCTAATCAATCAAAACTTGACTCCAATGATAAATTTTTAAATTGTTAGACTTACCTAGATAAGGACACATGTTCTAACATGTTAATCTGTTTACATGATCTTTATCTAGTTAATTACAAGAAGCAAAAAATATCGATTTTTTTTTCTAACGTTTGGCTTAGGACGTCAAACTTAGCCCTTATGGGAGGGAATCCATGATTTCATTGTTTTCTTTAAGTGTTGAAAAAAACCAAAAAAAAAAATTTAAATAAAAAAAGGTTTTTTTCGTTATCCTGTGAATATTAGTCCTTATGTTCTTAAATATTTTGATATCTTTTGTGGATGCTTGACACTAACATTTTTCAAGATAAGCGTTTTTTTTCAAACTTTTCAGGTCAGGTGAGAAATCTTAAACCCTTTTATTTTTTCATCCTATGTGTGTTTTCATCGAAAGAGAACATTGGATTGTTTAAGTTGGGGTGTAGGCATTTCACTTTATCAGTTTAGTTTCTGTTATAAAAAATTGTATTTTAGAGAAATTTAATTTGAAATTATGAATCTTGTACCCCTGATAAATGAAAGTGTGTGATTTTTGAGTTGCTAAAATTTATATAAAAAATGGACTACGGACTTGTACACTCAGCTTTTATGCACTACACACTCAATGTCTTAATCGGTTTTCATGCTAATGAATGTTGATAGTGAGAATAACTAAAAAAATAAAAAGGTGAAGACTTAACCCTTAGTGAGCTTTTGAGATTATCTTTCTTTTTTGAGGAATTTTTTTACATTTAATCATATTATATTTTGTTTCAGCATGCATTAGTCGTTGATTAATCTTGTTATTCATTCATTTTGGCTAAGAGTTGAGAACATTATTATAAAGATCATTTCAAATTTTCTAAAAATAAGGGCCATGCAAAAGAACATGTCAAACATGGGAAAGGATTTTAAGCCATGTTTCTATATTTGTGCATGTTCCTATTTTTCCTATTTAATTAATCTTAGTCCACCTTTTTGAGCCTTTTACATGTAAGAATTTTTCTTGTTTCTCTGTTATATCTAAAAATATCACGTGAACAAGTTAAGTGGCTATATGAGTACAATAAAGTCTATAATAAAAAAGGGTAAAAAAGTTTGTAAAAAAATGAGAGAGAAAAAAAGAAGAAAAAAAGAGAGAAAAAAAATTTGAATGAAAAAAAGGGCAAAGAAAATGGACAATTGAGTGGTAAAAAAAGAGATGATTGAGTAAATGGCAAAATATAAAATTCTGTGGTGTATAAAATCAAAAGTTAGCTTTGGGATTGATGAATGTGAGCAATAATTGAAAAAAATAGAGAATTGAGTGATGCTTAGCAATTAACATATTCTAGAACATTATATACACTCAACCTTAGTCCAAATACATATTTTTCTATCTAACGCTACAACAAAAAATAAAGACTTATTTGATCCTAAGAATGACACGGTTTAATGTGTGAAAATAATTAATTGAAAATGACGAGTGAAGCAATTCGTGTATTCTCAATAATTGGCATTCTAATAACGAGATTAAGAGTCATTTTTTTTAAGTCAGCATCTTTTTGTGTCAAAAGTATGCAGAATATATCTGATTTGTTTAACATAATCTTTGCCGCATACCACGAATGCACCTATATATAAACCAATTTCTTAGTGTTTAATTGTGAGAGATATCAAGTGAGAATTGAAGTTGAGACATAGTTTTAACAGAAGTTCAAACTTTAAATGTTTAGAAGCATGATATTGAGGCACGTAGCGGAGACTTCACACACACTGATTCCAGGTTTGTGGGAAGTTGATTGTCGGGGGCATGAAATTCACAATTTTAACTTAAATTTTTCAAAATGTATGTGGTTAATGTTTGTGGGTATCATCTCTAGAAACCCTCACGAGACTATAACTCGTCCACTAGAGGTAACCTAAGGGTTTAAAGGCTTATTGCACATGCTAAGTGCAATCGTGTATCTTACAAAAATGGACTTTAGTTAAGTTAGTTTAATTATCTTTTATTTTTTCTTTGTTCGAGGACTAGCAAAGTATAAATTGGAGGGTGTGATCGGTATGTAAAAGTGCCGATCAAATCCTACAAAGTATGCTTTGTTAAGCTTTGATTATGGGTTTACTTAAATATTTTAGTAGTATTTCAGTGTTACCATTGAAAGAAGCAAAATGGAGGAAAAATGGTCTAAAATGGATCAAAAATTGTCAAAGGTCAACAATTTCAACGTGGAAGCCAAAAGTATCAAATCAACGTTGTTCCGGTTAGATCATGGGACCCAAAGACCCAACACCACGAGTGTTAATATCTCAAAGTTCAAGAAATTTAGTAAAAAAGTTCAGTAGTGAAGAAAATAAAGTTTCAAAAGAAGTTCGGCAAAAAATATGCAAAAAATGAGTGAAGAAAATTGATATACCTTTACTATTTTGGTCATAACGTTTTGTACAAAATGAATTTTTCTATGAGGCTAGAACCATTGGAAAGTAGACTTGTGGGGCTTCAATTGGAAGATAAGATTGACCCTATTCGGAGTTCGAATGAAGGAGTTATGTTCGTTTGAAATCGGGAGGACAGCGTAATGGCTTTTTTGCAAAATTTCATCCGGACGAAAATTGATCAGAATGATTTGCATCTGGATGGAAAAGCTACTATTGGAAAAGCAGCCGGACGGAACGGGACAGTCATAATTTGATTGAAACACTGAAACAAGGGGCGTGGATCATCTCTATAAATACAAGGCCTGGGGGAATCATTTAATTACTTCTAAATCTTCAAAAATCAGATTGAATACTCATCAAGAGGTAAGTGAGGAGGCTCGAGAAGTGATGGGAAGACGAAGATGGAGGCCCGTGAGCCAGTTCTTCTTCAACTCTTCATGGATTCAAGTCGAAACATGATTGGCTGATCTTCTTCTTCCTTGGGGATGATGAACCCCTAGTTTGTATTTTAGGATTAGCTTAGATTTGTTTTTCTTTTCTATTCAGATTTAGTTCGTTATATGATTTTGAGACGTTGACGTTTGATCAATGACTTTTTAATTTAATTATCTAGTTTCTGTTTTTACTTTCTATGATTGTAATAATGCGATCAAGAAACTGTTATATGTTCGTGTTCTTATCCAAATGTGAGATATCTTACGCTCGAATAGGACAAGTCGTGCTAGGATCACTCGGACGATGTGCGCCACGTCTAAGATAAGATATGTTCGGTTTAGATTTGGCCTTATCCTCTTGCTAATTCATACCTGGACTTAACCACTACTTTACCAAATGATAGTTAATTTTAGAATTTTAATTATTTATTTTGGTATGGTACGACAACGAACGAGTCACCGTGGGGAGCTCCGACCTTGTTTGCCAAAAAAAGGATGGGTCTTTGAGGTTATGTATTGATTATTGCAAGTTGAATCAGGTGATGGTGAAAAGAAAATATCCTATGTTGAGGATTGATGATTTGTTTGATCAACTAAGGGGCACTAGCTATTTTTCGAAGATTGACTTAAGGTCGGGGTACCACCAGTTGAAGATCAAGGAAGAGAGCATACCAAAGACCGCCTTTTGGACTCGTTATGGTCATTACGAGTTTTTAGTTATGCCATTCGGTTTGACGAATGCACCTATGACATTCATGGACTTGATGTATTGCATATTCCATCAGTATCTTAACAGTTTTGTAGTCGTGTTTGTGGGTGATATTCTTATATACTCTCCATCGAGAGAGATGCATGAAGACCACTTACGTATTGCTCCACAACTTCTAAGGGAGTACCGATTGTATGCAAAATTTAAGAAGTGTGAGTTCTGGATGCCGGAGGTGAGGCTTCTTGGACATGTGGTGTCTGAAGATGGAGTATTTGTGGACTCTTCAAAGATTGATGCAGTGATGAGTTGGGAATGACCGAAGAATGTGTTTGAGATTCGCAGCTTTCTAGGCTTGGCAAGTTATTACTAACGATTTGTGAAAGACTTTTCTCGACTCGCCGCATCGATGACTCGCCTTATGCGGAAAGGGGTCAAGTTCGTTTGGAGTGAGTCTTGTGAGTTGGCATTCCAGAGCTGAAGAAACAATTAACTGGTGCACCAATGTTAGTTATTATAGAGCGGTGTTTGGGTTTAACAGTTTATTGTGATGCATCGTATGATGGCTTAGGGTGTGTCTTGATGCAAGAGGGTAAGGTTGTGGCCTATGAATCTCGGCAATTGAAGACTTATGAACAGAACTATTCGACACATGACTTAGAGTTGGCAGCTGTGGTTTTTGCCTTGAAGGCATGGTGGCACTATCTTTATGGTGAGCGCTTTGAGGTTTTCTTGAATCTTAAGAGTTGAAAATATTTATTTTTTCTGAAGGATTTGAACCTACGCCAACGACGATGGATGGAGTTTATGGAAGACAGAAATTTTGATTTGCAGTATCACCCGGGAAAGGCTAATGTTGTTGTCGATGCTCTTAGTAGGAGATCTCATGGCTCCTTAGCTTCTATTGCCATGCGAGAGTAGGACATGCTTCAAGAGGTTGTGGAGTTTAATTTGTGTCTTGGGGTGACAAAGGAGGGGTAACTTTGTTTTTAGTGGTGTTAGTTCTAGGCAACCCAAGAGGGAGGTGAATTGGGTCTTAAAAAGATAATAACAATTTTAAAAATCTTTTCAAAACCTTTTAATATTGCGAACAAACATAACAAGTATAAACATAGAATAAAGTTATGCAAATATTAAAGAGGTTAGGGATTGAGAAAATGAACCAAATACTAAGATTTATAGTGGTTCAGCTTCTTTCAAGTCTACATTCACTCCTTAAAACTCCTCTTGAGAATTTCACTAATTCAAAATACTTACGGGTGCATTCAAAACCTTTTATAACTTCAACACGATCCTACAAAAAACACGCCCCTATTTTTCTTCTAATCTCTTGAGTTATTCTTTGATGAGATTTACTCACTCACTCAAAGGACAAAGGGTGACTCACCCTTAGATACAATAAATGGAAGGATTTAATGAGTATCACTCACTCTCTTTACAGAAATGATTGGCAATAAATGAGAAGTAAAGAGATGAGATACAAGAGCTGGAGTTAAAGCAATAAAAGAGAGCTCGAAGAATTTGACTTTGAATCAAGCAATACAACAGTGATTATAGGTCTCCAGATATTTTAAATGCTGAGGAGTAACTTCTTATATAAGCTCTTGAGGTTTCATAACCGTTGGAGGTAGGTGAGGGCATTAAATGTCAAAATTCCAACCGTTAAAGTCTGCTGCGCATTTGAATTTTCGTCGTAGGTGTCGACACATTTCCTTTTGGGTTGACACAAAATGTCCAGGGCATGGTTCTTCAAGTATGGGGTCGACTTAGATATTCTGTGGTGTATACACGATTTTTGCATTCTTCTCACCAACACAATGGTGTCGACACGAATGGTATTGGTGTCGACTCAATTCGTTCTTCAGCTTTTAGGAGGGGCTTTTTTGTGTTGAGTTATTTTGCCATTGGTGTTGACACTAAAAAGTGCAGGAACCCTCGGTGAATTTGTGTCGACACATTCTGCCTTTGGTGTCGTCTCAAAAAATTCTCCAGTCGGGTTCGGTAATTTTATTTCGACACTTTGTCAATTTGTGTTGACTCACAAAATCTGTAGGCGGCCATGGTATTTTTGTGTCGACTCATTTGAAATTTGTGTCGACTCAAAATTTCGAATAACTAAAGTGAGAAAATACTTTAGTGTCGACCCAAACTTAGTTTGTGTCGACTCTTTTTGAGTACAGAAAGACTCGGCTCTTTTCTATCGACTCAAATTTTATTTGTGTCGACTCAAAGTTTTGAAACATGAAATAACTTCAGCAAATATGTTAGGGTGTCAACTCATTTGCTCAAAGGTGTTGACACACTTGAGATCTTCAAGTATCCTTAACCTTAAAGTGTTCACTCAAATATCAATTAGGGTCAATGGAAAATATTCTCATTTAAGAATACTTAAGTGTCAATCCATTTGAGAGATGAGTCATCTCATATTCGTTTGTCATTTTGTGTCAACATTACCTTTTTAGAAATATAAAATATTATCATTTTAAATCAATTTATTCTTAAGAAATGATTTATGAAAATCATCAAAATCTAAATAAAAAGCCATTGAGCTAACAATCTCCTCTTTTTTGATGATTACAACAATTTCAACATTTTCTAGAAAACATTTAAAAATACTTTCAACAAGAGTTCTCCCCTTATTGTTATGCCTTAAATAGGGTATGCAATCACAATGGTTAAGCATACAATCAACAGTGTAAAGTATACTTATAAAATGATTTACAATTCTAATTCAGAAGCATTCTGAATTTATTAAAAATTTGTGCGTCAAATCAAAAATGTGTAAAGTGATTTTCAAATCTCAACAATCAATCATAGAGATATATAGAGAGCTATGCTATCAAAAAGGGATTCCAACAGAAATTTCACATTCACAATCATATAAACATTTATCCATAAAAAAGAGAACATGAAAAAAAGTATGTTCACAACTATCACAACACACCAAAAAGGAATGTATGTTTAAAGGTACAACTTCTCCTTTATAATCATTAAAAACTTCTGAATGATAAATGTTTGTAAATGTTTGACTTCTTCTCCACTTCCTTCCTTACCTTTTCTTCTCCCCTTTTGAAATCATCAAAGGGTCAAAGTCATTGATCGTCCATGAACTTCTTGAACTTCTTTTTCTCTTCTTGTTTTTTGCATCTTTTTTAGGCTTTTTCCTTGGAGGAGAAGGCGCATTCATCTTTCTTCTCCGCAGCGGTCATTACATCCAAAGTAGCAGCAAGGGTTAAATCTGCTTCACTCTTCAAACGTGCAGCTTTTTCTTCCTTTGATTCCATAAGTTTGAACTGTTTACCCCAAGCTTCTTGCAGCCATTTAAGATGCTCTTCCACTTTTCTGGAGTTAGTGTGTACAACTGTGATAATACCTTGGTCATATTCTTTTTGAACTTGCCGAAGGATCGCCTTGGTAAAGTTGACTATGGAGATAAGACTGTCATCCATTGTCTTGCACAGGGCTCTCTCAGCATCAGTGGCATTTTTAACGTCACGACACAGGGCTCGGTTGGTCTTGTCCAAGTGTGTGACTTTGTCAGATAAGGATGAGATGGAGCTATTAAGGTTAAACATGTCTTGATTAATCTTGTATTGGAAAGAGGTTAAAGAAGATGATAGACCTTTAACCAAAGACATAATCTCAGATAAATCAACAACAGGAGCAGCAGAGGAGGTACAAGGAGCAGATGGAACATCAATGTGAACATGAGGAGGAGGAGCATGAGAGGGAATAGTGGAAGGTTCAAGTGTGCCAGTCCTAGCAGATGGTGGAGCAGGTGAATCAAAATCTAATCTAGTGGCTGATAGATCTCGAGGGGTAGAGGAATTGTAAGAAATAGATGGAGTACCACGTCAAGTGATCCAAACTCGATCAATCTTGGAGATTTGCATATGTTTTAAAGTAGAAGCACCATACAGATCATGCTTTGAGAAAGGAACCATTTTTTTAATAGTTAAATCAATGACAAAATAGCGAAAGACTTTGGTTAAAAACATACCATGAGGGAGGGAGGGAGGAGTTAGATTTGCTATGGGATTGGAGCATATCAAAAATAAAGAGAAAACCAAGGTCGAGGTTTTTCTGCTCCAAGATGCACCACGTTATGAAAATGTGCATATAAGATATATTCCCAAATTTTTCCATTTGCAGTAAGAAGATGTGGTTGACCATATGGTGAACAATTCTCATCTCAGGTTTGAGTGAGTTGGCTTTTAGGATTTTGAAAGGATCAATTTCATTAACTTCAAAAATTTATCTAATAGCGTCATGAAAAGAAAATTTATCGATGTCGATAGATCTCTTATTGCAAGGAACAAAAATCTCACACTCCGACACACAATGGACTTTATTAAGAATGGAGTAGGTTAACTGGATTTCTGTGCCATTCACCCAAGAGGTGATGGTGGTACCTGGGATAGATGCAATGTGAATGTGAGCATAAAAAAGCTTTACAAGCGTGGGATAGTAAGGGTCACGAGTTTGAAGTAGTCTCTCCCACCCGAGACTAGAGAATAAGTCTTTGAAGCACATTTCGATGGAATCAAAGAAAATGAAATCAACAGATCGACCAGGGATTACCTTTTGATTTATGAAGGAGGAGAAATAGAATTGTTAGAACTTAGCCGATTTGAAACTAAGAGCCTCCGACATCGCAATTACTTCAGTTCCCGTCGTCGTTGCCATCGTCGTCACTGTCTTTTTCTTCTTCGAAGCCCTAGGGTAAAGGGCCTGCATCTTCAGTGCGTTTACTACCTTTACCCATCGTTCTTAGAGTCATCTTGGATCAAGAAGAGAGATTGAAGATAGGAGAGAAGATGAGGGGTTGTCTCATTTTTCAAATGAGTGAAAAACAACGGGAGATGAACAGTTATATAGAGAGAGAGAAAACGACACAAATGGTGGGGACCGGTGCCTCTTAAATAGGCAAAAAGATTTGTATCGACACAAATAGTTTTTGAGTCGACACTTTTCTTTGTGAGTGTGGGTGTTCGAAATAAAAAATTGTGTCGACACATTTTTAGAAGGGTCGACACTTTCGGCTGTTTGAGTCGACACGTTTAAGCGTTGGGTCGACCCAAATTTACTGAGAGTAAGACATCGAAATTGAGTTGACGCTATATAGAAAGGGGTCGACACTTTTTCCCTCAGTGTCTCCTCTATATGGTTTTGAGTTAACTCAAGTACACATGTGTCGATACTTTTTCAAGTAGGGTCGACACTTTTCACATATCACTTTAGAATATAAAGAGCATTGAAATGCATTGAAAAGACATGGTTAGAATTGTTAGGGTTAATCTATTAAAAATCATATTTTTAGTATTTAATTTTATAAATTTTCTATTGTATGAGAATCTTTATGAGTAATGTATGTGTATCATTTCTTTTATATTGTGTATGGATGTTTGATATTCTGTACAGTATTTAATCTGGTGTGTAAAGTACGACTTTCACACAAAAGATCAGATTTTAGGTTCTTACAGAATATAAGTTTTATGTTCATAGTTTAGATAGAAATGAACATACTATCGGTACGAATATAGCACAGAGTTTTAGTAAGCATGTCTTGGTTATGGGGAACAGATAATAGTGTTGTCTATTATTCCGACTCTCTGTGTTAGTACACTTTGTGTGTATTGAATGAGACATATTGGAGTAAATAATTTTATATTGACTACATCAATAAATTCACACCCCAAGATTTTTATGAATAGTGCTTATACTCTTAATCTTGAAATAATTATTGATTTACGTATATTTAATATTTGTTGTTTTGACTCATTTGAGGGTGCGATCTTATATGAGTTTATATTTCTTGTGAGTTGGATAGCGGTATTATTTATATGGTGAATATTAATTATTGACAGAACCTATGTCCCGAAAGATCGGGATTGACGATGACCTTTTAAGGAAACTTGTAAGTTTTGACCAGGCCAAACCCTATAGGTGGATTTAATTATCCAGTGGTCAAATAATTTAAGTAAAAGGACTTAAGGAATATTAAGATGCCGATAAAATTAAATTGTTAGTAATTAAATTAAATTGGCAGGTATCGAGAATCTTAACGTGGGAAGAAATGTGAAGAGTTGGTGCAATCCCAAGAGGGGTGAACTGGGAAAAAAAATTTATGCCAAGTTTGACTAATTTAATTCATGCAATCCCAAACATCCACACGTAGTCTCAAGTATTTTCTAACATACAATTTCAAGTAGAAATAGAATTTAAAGTGCAAAAATTAATGAAAGAGTTAGAGAGATACGACACCAAGATTTACAAGGTTCGGCACTCAAGCCTACATCTTTGTCTCAAGCACACCGCTGTGAGGATTACACTAGTCACTCCTTAAGTAGGCGAAGCAGCTTCTCTCCTTATTATAGGCGGACTATCCTTTCTTGGGAATGTCGCTTCTCAAGTACAATCCCTCCTTATAAGTGGAGCTACATCTCTCATTCAATAGGCGGAGATGCCTCTCTTGAGAAATTACCTTCTCAAGTATAACAAGAATATAATTGAAATTGTACAAGAAACAGCTCCTTTAGCGAGCAAATGAGTACAAGATGAAGCACACTAATGTTCACTCCAAAGGATAAATAAGTGAAAGCTCAATGGAGAATTTCTAAGGTTTTCTCTCAAAATATGAACAAAGAATCAAAGATTTGAAGTACAAAATGAATGTATATGAGAGATTATGATTGAGGGCTTATTTCTACATTTTCCAGAGCTCAAAGGCTGTATTTATAGGCCAAGAATATGAACTAGCCGTTGGGCTAAATAAGGAATTTTTAAACTAGCCATTGCAGCACAGCAGAAATTCAAAAATTCGTCAACTCAGTCGACTGACCTGGGAGGTTCAGTCGACTGAATACATTCAATTGCCAGAATTAGGTAGTTAAGTCGACTGAACTCGACTGCTCTATTATCCAGACTTTAAATAACCATAACTCTTTCATCCGAACTCCAAATAGGTTTATTCTTGTGTCTAAATTGAAACCCCTAAAGTTTACTTTCCAATAGTTCAAATCTAATAACAAAATTCATTTTGTAGAAAAAGTTATGACAAAAATACTAAAGGTATGCTAATTTTTTTCACACACATTTTTTGCATATTTTTTACCAAACTTCTTTCGAAACATTTTAAAACACATTTTATTCTTTAAAAATGATTTTCTATGAAATATTAAGCACCTAGGGTCCAACTAAGGTCACCTATGAGCTTTTACAAATATATCCAATGGTATGTGAACTTACATAAGTCCTAGTGCATTTACACTTAGAAAATCTTCATGCCCTTTATCTTGGTCTTCAAGTGCTCCATGGGTTATTGCCATTTGAATATGTTCTTCATCCTTCATAGCTTCCATCTTGCGTTCTCAATTGTGCTTGTAACATTAAATTCCCGTGAACACACTCAATTTACACAATTAGAAGCTTTGGTTTGTTATTATCAAAACGGGTTGAAACCTTATTAGGCCAACAAAATGGTAAACATTTAATAACATGAGCTCAATGCATGAAGATCTTGAGATTATGGGTTAGAGTACAATTATAGTTCTTTAGTGGTGTGAACTATAATTTAGTGTTTTATAAAAATTACAGAAACCTCTGCTAGTTTTCCATAATTACAGATACCGCTATGAGGTTTGCTTAGTTGTGAAAATTATTGATACGTGTCTATATTCTACTAGAAGTCATACTCATAATTACTCTACAGGTCTCTGCTGTAACCCTATAAATATGCGAGTAGGTTAAACCAGTTTCATAACTTGTTTTCAAAGATTAAAGCTGTCCAGGTTCTATCGGTACACATTCTTGATAGATTGTAACCCACCTAACATTCAAAAATCACATAAGAAAATACAGTAGAAAATCTAACAGAAGCTTCAACTCATATTCAAATCGTAGTTAAAGATTCGATCGGTAAAAAAGTATTCTTCTAAAATTAACTGTAGTTGCACGGGTTTATTTTGATTATTCATCATCAAAAGTTTTATCTGATGCCCATTTCGACGTTTTTCCTTTCAGTTAATTTTTTTCGTTAATCATTTGTAAAAACAAAAATTTTGGCAGTCTTGCCTCCAACAATTGGTATCAGTTCTATTTTTTTTTATTTACGGTTATCAAGATCTGGTAGTTTTAGAACTGCTGCTAACTTTGTTTTGTAGACGTTCTAATCCCAGTTTTATGATCGTCACTAATTCATGTTTGATTGAATGGTGTGAATGATGATTATTTGTTTTAATCATGGGGGTTGACCGTGATAGATCGAATATAAGCCTTCAGGATATAGGATTGATGTAATAGCTAGTTTTTATTTTTAAAATATCTATTTAGATTATTTAAAAATAGGTTGAACATATCCAAGAACACGAAAAACGGAGGCAGCATCGGCGGTGGTTCGGGATTTTTACGGGCCATGGATCGTGATAAGCTTTTAATGGTGTTAAAATAAAATTCTGTAAATTTTCTGTAGTATTTATGTATAAAATACAGCAGTAAAAACATATTTAAAATAGAGAGAAAAAATCACCACAACAGCCCACTATCGGTGGCTTCGCTGACGGCGATTTTGATGATTTTTCAGGTCATTTTTTAGACTATTTTTTGGACAATTTTTAAGTATAAAATAGTAGTAAAACATACCTTAAAAATAGCCCAAAAACCAGAAAAAACAATAGTCCAAATGGTGCATTAAAATAGGCGGCAAAACAGGTGGTTTTCGGTGGCAACGGCAACGTTGTTCGGGGGCTATTTTTGGGCCTTTTTCGTACTATTTTTGAGGTGTTCTTCAAAGCAATGTGTGGCTGGATATTTGAGCTATTTTTTAAGAAAAAATCAGCACCAAAGAAGTACTAGAAAAAGCCCAAGCAGGGCAGTAACAGGGGCGGCGGCGCATAGAGGCAGTGCATGCAGCTTCGGGCTATTTTTTCGGCTGTTTTTTCAGCTGTTTTTTAGCAGATTTTTGGACAAAAAAATTTCATATTTGAAGAACTTTCCATCGGTATAAAGTTCATAAAAAATAGAGCTCGAATAAAGCGGCAGAAGCCGCCTGAAGTGGGCGGCTACGGGGTGGCGCCGGCAAGCAATGGTGGCTGGCGGCTTTTTCTCTCTCCCGGGGCTATTTTGATATGTTTTCTAATGTATTTGAGACTGATACGATATATCAGTATATATCAGAGAATATCAGGGAAGTCTGATACAATCAGAACACAAAATCAGAGACAAACAAGAATTGATACAACTTATTCTGTTTGGGAAACTGAAACGCTTCAGCATTTCACTTGAATTATAAAATCGGGATATATGCATCGTATTTATATATATATGAACTGCATGGATGATTGCATATATATTTTATTTATTCTGTTAATTTAATTAATTCCAAAATTCAGTTTTAATTAAAATATTTTGTAATGAAAAAAATTAAGGTTTTTTAATTAATTAATTTTAACTAAATAAAATAAATTTAGATCTTTTTTTTACAAAATATTACATTTAAGATAATTTTTTTATAAAATCGAATATCTTAGAAAAACGTAAAAATTAATTATTAATTTTGAATTAATTAAATAAAAAAATATTTAATTGAAATAAATTATTAATTTTCAAAGATATGGAACAAAAAATGAAATAAATAAATACTTTTAATCAATACCTTAGCTGAAAAACTGGAGAAAAAATTATGCATTTATTAAATTTTATTTGTTACGCATTTAAACACGAAAAGATGATTTGGTAAATCAGAATCTTTGGAATCGTGTACACAGAAAGATGTTTAATTCTTTCAGATCGTGTGATTTTTAAAATTAATAAATTTATTTTAATTAAATAGATTTTAATAACCCTCAAAAAATATTTTAAAAATCTAAGTGGTAGAAAAAATTTATTCACAGATAAATTTTGCGGTCTCCATTAGCAGTTTATAGGCGATGCAATTAAATTTTGCGTGCAGGCAATAAGGCTTTTCTCTTTATCGGACAAATTAATTGTGGTATCGCTAGTACAAACTTCTTTAGGAATAATTCTAGATAATTCTTAGTGTGGATCACTTCTCCATCCGAAGGGTTCATTGTGAAGCGATTAATTTAGAATTAGGTGATGGTTAATACTTAGCTGTATATAATAGTATCCTCTCTATCTGAGTCACTGCTATTATATACTGAACCGAAACTATATCAGCTATTTAATTTTACTTGGCAGGGTCAGTTGACTAGATAGTAAAATTAAAAGGAATTAGCCTATCTGGTCTTATGGAGGATGCAAATGTCCTCTTATCGATGCATGTTATTCTCAAATTACCAGACTGTTGGCGAATTTCTTTTAAAATGGTAGAGGGAACCAAATTAAAATAAATTCAAAATTTTGCTCATCATAATTAATGGTATTTAAATTACGGGATTCTCAGGATTAAAATAGCATTTAGCCCATTCGGTTCTATACTTAAAGAAAACATACTTACGAGACCAACTTATGTTGAGTAAAAACGAAACTTAGACATTGTCTTAACTGTCGAGGATTATATGTTTGTATTAACTGAGATATGTCCACTAGTACCCGTTGTGGGGGTGACCGAACAAGAAACTCACGCTCATCAGAAGTGGCAAAAAGCTGATCAGATGGCTCGCTATTACATTTTGGTTTCAATGTCAAATATTTTGCAGCATCAGCATCAGTTTATGCCCACTGCCTATGACATCATTATGAACCTCAAAGAAATGTTTGGGGATCAAAATTTTGTTGCTAGAAAGGTGGCCATAAAGTCTCTAATAAATGCAAACATTGCTAAAGGCACCCCAGTTATGGATCATGTTCTGAATATGATCAGTCTTCTTAATGAACTGGAGATCGTTGGAGCAAAAATTGACGGAAAAACCCAAGTTGATATCATACTCCAGTCACTGCATAAAAGTTTTAAGTAGTTTTGCCTGAACTACACCATGAATAAGCTCAGTTTTTCATTGATAGAACTTCTTAAGGAAGTTCAAGCAGCCGAGGGTGTTCTTAGGAAGCCAGGTTCTGTGTATGTGGCTGAGAAAGGTTCTTCGTCTAAGCCGAAAGGCAAGAAGAAAAAAAGGTTCAAATATAGGAAAACACAGGTCTAAAAATAGTTAAGGGACCAAAGCAGGTGTGAAGAAATCGAGAGACAAGTGCTATCACTGTAACCAGTTTGGGCATTGGAAAAAGTAATGTCTAATTTTTCTTAGTAAGCAAAACAAATTAGGTAATTTATATTCACTAGTAGTTGAAACATGTTTAACGGTGTTATCTTATTAGAGCCGCGCAGCGGAAAAAGTTCAAAGAACGACGTCGTGACCGTAAAAAACGACGTTGTGCCATTTTCATGAAAAATAATAAAATAATATGATATTTTATGATTAAATATACCTTCAAGAAACTTGAACAAGTTTCTTTGATGCCAAACAACAATCCGAGACAACCCAACGATCTTCTCACGTATATCCCGACGCACGCGACGATCCCGGCGAGTGGGCACCGATCCGGATCTTCGTGTATTCTTGCCTTGGTTTCTCCTCACACTTATCTCCAAAAGGCAAAATATGGGTTGCCAAAATGGAGAGAGAGAGTGGCGGCTTGGTGGAGAATTAGGGTTAGGGTTTGTATTTAAGCCTCCTTTTATTATTTATAACAATATATTATATTAAGTATATATATATTCACACTTTCCTAAAAGGATAAGAAGGAATATATACTTAACATAAATCAAACCCATCTTCTCACTATTAGGGCCGGCCACCAAGGGAGTAATCCCTAGGTGTGCCAAATACCAAAATCGTCATCCAACAATTTAATTTAATTCCTGAATGTCCCCGGCGGCAAAATCGGCATTCAAATTAAATTAAACAATAACCGAAACCGATAAGAAACTTATCCGTGCGTATAATGGGTTACGTGAGGGATCACGAGGAAATGTAAGACTCGGGCTAACCGTACGAGAAAATTGGATATCCCTATCTCTGTCCCCGAGTTAGATCCTTTCTCGCACGAACCAAAACTTATTTCACTAAAGGTCCTGACTGAACTCCAGGCCCTAACTCAAATTATGTCTTGAGTTTTCAATTATCAAATGCACTGAATTCTTCCCACGTTTAAGATATGGATTTTCGATAAATAAATTAGGTTACTGAAAACCCGATTTAATTATCCTTTATTTCTCGATCGGACCACTTAACCTTTTGATATGCCGGATCCGAAGATCCACTTTGCAGGTTTAGCATAATCAAACCTATAAGCAAAGCACACGAGGGGGAACTCCTCACCCTAAATCGGACGTGGTTTCCTTCAGCTGATTATCTATCATCAGACAAATAATGTCAGCACCCAACTCATCGGTATTGTTGATCTCATGGAGGAAATCTCAACCATTGATGACTCAAAGTA
>JAULJZ010187125.1:0-21510 GCA_032270985.1 Heliamphora pulchella | reverse complement strand
AAAAACAGAATTAACAACTTAAAAAAATAGTATTAGCAGCTAAAGAGACTAAATCAACAAGTTTTGTCCAAAAAGGATCTCAAATCAAAGCTAAATAGTGCTTCTATATTTCTTGTGAACTTAAAAAAAAAAAACAGAATTAGCAACTTATATAGAATGACACACACTCACGTATAAGCAACAAATTGTATTTCTCATACAATTTACATAACAAAAAAATTCAGAACAACCATTATCACACAAAAATCAGTCTCAATTCAATTTTATACAATAACTCACCCCGTTTTGGTTCAACTCCAAAACAATATATAAAATTTGATCATACTTTTGAGAAATAATCAAGAATTAGATACGGCTTTGTGTCCTGATTTCTTCGCGTGCCCACCCAAAAAAACGACGAGGTAACTTAATTTTCCTGTATGCCAAGCACAACCCAGAAAGTTTTACGTTCAACCCAATACAAATTTCAATCCTACCCACAAAGTTGATTTTTCTTAAAGCTTCATCTAATAATACATATGAAGCATGTACACACACACACATGCATATATTATATATAGATGTATACATACACACATATACATATTCAAAACCATATATTACCCTTCTTGAGTGGGCTCAGCGTGGTTCTTACTAGTTGAAATCTTAGAGAGTTTTACAAGTCTTCGTCATTTCGTTGGGATAATCATTTTGGTATTCAAATCAATCACACAGAATGAAAATCAAGAATCCAAATGATATAACACCGATTACTTCCTGAAAACCCTAGAGAAAACTTAAAAAGGGAAAGCAAAAGATCAAAGAGATAAAGGGATGATAACGCTGATTTTTTTGTGACAGCAAAAAAAACGTAGAGCAGCAGCAACAGAGCAGAAAAAACGTTGATTTTTTTGTGAAAAAATAAAACTTATCTTAGGGCTTTTAATCGGGAGACAATGAAAAAGAGGTAGAAGAACACATACCAATCGTGAGCGGGGAGGGAGAGAGAAACAGAAAGGGAAAGAGGTAAAAGAACACATACCTCTACCGTTGATCTGTCTGGTTTGCTCGATTGGAAGAAGATCGATCAGTGTTGTTGCCCGATTGGAAGAGAAATCAAACCAGAAGTCGTTCTGCGTTGGTGATGCGATTGGAAGAAGATTGATCGATGGAAGAAATCAATACAGACGTCGTGGAGTTCTCTTTCTTTAGGGTTTTTTGGTGGTGTAGATATACCAAATAGCTAATGGTGTGGAGTTAGCGATGTTAATATTGCATCTGTAAGTCAATTAGCTCTTCCCGAAAAAAAAAAATTTGCATTGGCGCCTAAAAATCTTTTCTTTCCCCGATGAACAGATCAACATTGCCAAAAAACCCTATTTTTTCCAATGTGTTTGCCGTCCCCAAAGAAGCAAACTTTGTTGCCAAAAGTTCAACAAATTGGCGCGCTAAAAAGGGTTACGCACCAAAGCAATTGCCAATGTACTCACACCCTTCGTCGCCAAAAGTAGTCTTTTAGCATTGCATTTTTTAAATGTTGTCGCCAATAGTGCATTTTGTTGTAGTGAAAATAGTAAAGCAGTAGAGGAAATAGATATAGAGGTATGATTGGTTCTCTATTATATTTAACTACCAGTAGACATGACATTATGTTTAGTGTATGGATGTGTGCTAGATTTCAAGCAAATCCTAAAGAATCACATGTAACTGCTGTTAAGCACGTCTTTAGATACCACTTAGGTACACAGAACCTAGGATTAATTTATCCTAGTGAAATAACCTTTGAGTTATTTGACTATTCTAATGCAGACTTTACTGGGGTATAAAATTGATAGGAAGAGTACAAGTATAACATGTCAATTCCTAGGACACTCTCTTATATCATGTTTAGCAAGAAATAGAACTCAGTAGCCTTATCTATAGTTGAGACTGAGTACATTGCAGCTGGTAGCTGTTGTGCACAGTTTCTTTGGATGAAACAACAACTAAAAGACTATTGTGTATACTTAGATCATATTCCCATTAAATGTGATAACACAAGTGCCATTAATATATCTAAGAACTCTATACAATACTCTAGAACGAAGCATATTGAGATTAGACATCATTGTATTAGAGATCATGTTCAAAAGGGTAACATAGAACTTGAATTTGTAGGCACAAATTGTGACGCCCCGTCCTCTGGGCACGCTGGGACATACATAAATATAAATAAAGGAATATTCTAGCCATTCATTCATATTTACATACATTAGTTATTATCTCATAAAGGAGTTCTAAACCGTTCAAAGTACAAAACTATTACAGTTTCACCAAGAAATTTTTAAAATTACACTAAGCACGGGAAAACTAAATATAAGAACAAAAGCAGAGGTCTCCACTCTTCAGAAAGCACCAGCGGGATCCATGCTCTCTTGGAACTCACGCTATTCTTCAAACTCTTCTTCTCCCTCTGGGATGACTTTCTCCAAGAACTATTTCTCACATGTGGCACGAATGCCATGAGCCAAGGCCTAGAAGCAAAATACTGTAACCTTCTAACTAATCTCTCGACATAAAATCACCACAACGTATACCATTTAACACCCAGTACAGTTTATAGTCAAAGAGACAGACAAATTTATGACAGGATAGCAGATAAGTCAATAACATGTGTATATGAGATGCTGTGTATGAATGCAGATGCCCAACCCAACATGCACCCAGATTATAACAGGAATTCCATGCCAGGAATCACCAGAGTAGACTTTCACGGCTATTTGATCACCAAAGCCATCATCGCGCCTCGTTGTGAATAGTAAACGCATGCCTTAGCTTCACGCCTTAGCTATTTTACTCAATGGCAACAGCGTGGCATCCGCGCCATACTCCAGGCCAACAAAGTCAATAAAACATTTCAATCAGTCATATCAGACATAAATCAAGCAGTTTGTCCCACCTTAAGACTCGTGATGCCTTTACCGGTGTCAACCCAAAGTCTAAGCTATCGAAATCAGAATGCTAGGGACAAACCCATGGTGCCCAACAATATTCATGATAAACCACTTCAAACACCGGGGACACGCCCAGGGTGCACAAGGGGAATTCATCCCAAAATATTTTCAAAAATGGCAACCAGGGACGCCCTAGACTTAGAATCATGAAAGATATCTCAACATAATCCATCCCGACTATAAGTCGATCAATCGAATTATGAGTGGCACCATTATGTTCCCGTATGTTAGGTTCCCATACATCAACGTTCCCGATCACTACGGCGTATTGCGACAGTTTGGATTAAGACGTGATACGGCTTAGGATGTAATACAGCTTAGGACATACATGGCCCAAAGTTAACATATCCAATACAATAATCCAAATGGCACCATTATGTTCTTGTACGTTAGGTTCCCGTACATGATCGTTCCCGATCACTACGACGTATAGCGGCAGTTCGGCTCAAGACGTGATACGGCTCAGGACGTAATACGACTCAGGACATACATGGCCCAAAGTTAACATATCCACAACGGTTTACACAGATGGACTCCAATATACCAAGATGCAAGTGACAATGCCCATGATGTGAAATATGGATCTCAAGTACCACTAACTATAGTATGGCATCAACTAGCATGGCAAAGTTAATGATACAATTCGCAATTCATAAAGTACAGGTATGTGAAGTATAAGCTACAATTCTCAAGATATGATTCAATATGATGGCATGAATTCAAAAGCATCATACATTCACTTAGAAACACTAATTAACTAATTCAAATCAAACATCATTTAAAAACTCGGGTCTCATAGTAAAGGGTACTTAATTCACACTTAGCAAATTTGAAGGCCAAAAATCAAGTATTAAATTAAAAGAGCTGACAAAGTTTTGGGGTATCTAGACTTGGAATCAAGCTATTAATTTTATACACCATTTAGATAAAAATATTTTCTACAACTCTCATGTTTAATACCAAGGCCAAAACCTAAGGCAAAAGGGTGAACCAAACATCCTAAGCAAAAATGGTTCGGCACTTTTCTCAAGATTTCACTAAAAACATGCTTCTGTTGGTCTCAATTTTAGGGTATCATATCAAGTCAAAATGAGCCCATTTTTTATTATGTTCTAGTTCAATAAGTCCTCTACAAGTTTCATGTTTAGATCTAAGGGTAGGTGTTTGGAACAAGTTAGGTTTTTTTTCTATTTTAGAAAATAGGTTCTTTCAGCTGCCAAAACTCAGTAGAGCCAGTTTTAGACAGAGGGTTTGAAACGATTTTGGGGTATCATCCCGAGGCTTTAAGGTCTTATTTTTGGGCAAAAATTACTTCAATATGGTAGCTACAATGTTCATGTAGACCACTTTTGAAGTAGGTCACTAAACATAGGGGTTTTGAGCTACACAAAAATATGTGACAGAAGTGTCCCTTGAGGGCTGAAACTCAACAGAGATTTTCAAAGGGCTTTTGACCTATCCAAACTCAAGATTTTGTGTTCATTTGTGGCGGGTAGATAGATATACATGTAATATACAACTTTTATGTTTTGACCAAAGTTTGGGTCTCACTTTAAATTAGGGTTTTCAAGTTGGTAGTGTTGACTGGTCAGAAAATGACACACTTTGGTAAAATTGCTATATCTCGAGTTCTACTTATGAAAATGAGTTGAAACTAATTTTGGATGAAAGATGACACAAAAATATAAATCTGGACATAAAGAAAATGCATAGATCAATTTTCTACATTGAGTTTTGGCATTCCAAAGTTCATAACAGAAACATCTATGTTCTCAAAAATCAAGTCTCTTAGGGTCCAAGTCTTCTATTTATGTCATGTCAAGTTTTTGTTCCATGTCTTTGCATGATTGTGTTTTAGACTTTAATATCAAGGCTTCAGAACACTTATAAGTCATCAAACTGAAAGATAACAACATACAACAACATCTCATATCACCCATAAACATAACAACCCCTAATTTCCAACTACGACGCCTTTTCGGTTTGATTTTGATTCTCGATTCTTAGAGTGTTTAAAGGGATGTGTTGAGAGATATTTTGAGGGATATTAGACTCAAGGTTTAGAGGTTTTACTTACTTGTTTGAGGGCTCAAGGGATGGTGGCATGGAAGGACTTAGCTCTAGAAAAACTCCTCTTGATTTCTTAGCTCCCTTCTTCATTCTTTCTTTTCTTTCTTCTCTCAACTCATCCAAACCTTTCAAGAATATTTCAATTCTGGTTTTTCTCCCCCTCTTGTACGAAAATATGAAGGGAAGGGAGTTGTGTTTGGCTTGGTTTATATAGGAGAAGGCTAGGGAACAAGGAGGCAACAAGAAATACCATGGAAAGACATTTTTTCTTCCTTTTAATTAATGAGATTTGAGTTGAATTGAATGAGTGCAACTTTTGAGAGCTAACAATCATATATGGGGAAGATAAATACAGCTAGGAGGCTGTTTGGGGGACAAAAACCTGACCCCACATCAATCAAGGGGTTTTGCATTGGTTTGCGTGCCCTTTTGTGCAAGAAAATGCATTAAAAATTAATTTGATGTATTTTTTTGATGTCTTTTCCTACTGAAACCTATTATATTAGTATGTTTATAATAAATATAGTATTTTCATGTATTATCGTAGTTTTCATAGCAATTGATTAAATAAATGTAGTCTTTTAAGTCAAATTAAACTATTTTGATAATATATAATTTTTTGACTTATTTTGTTATGTATGAACTTCAATAATGATTTGTTTGCTTTTTTTGACCCATAACACTATATTATTATGTATATTACTTATTCAACAAGTATTGGATCATCATAATACTTAATTTAATATCTTTCTCATCATTTTAAGCTAAAAAGAAAGCAAAAAGCTACTTTATGGCACTCTTCTCAAGGTGGTCGGCCACTAAGGGGCATTTTTGTTATTTTTAATGTTATTTTGTCATTTGCTACTTAATTGTACTTAAATATTTGATTTAGGGTATTTATGTGTTAAAATTTAAATTTTTAGGACTTTTTGCTGTATTAGGGGCAAAACGGTCATTTTACCTTACTTATGAGGATTTTTGATTTTTAACTCATTATTTCATGATATTTACTTCATTTAGAATGTTGGAAGACTTTCCAGGTGCTAAGGTTTTTTGCCTGTGTTTTGGACTTTTTTGCGATTTTTGGGCCGAACTTAGGGTTTTAGATTCGAGTTAGGGTTTTGAATCTCGTCCGTGCTTTATAGCCTTGTGGACTATCCGTCACTAATACTAGGGTCCGAGCAGGGTCGTTACACAGACCACCAACTTGCTGATATATTTACCAAACCTTTAAATGAGAAAAGACTGTGTTATATCACAAGAGAACTTCGTATGCTATGTGTTCCATATTGAAGATTAAATGCCATACTAACCATGCCAGTTCAATGCTATTCATGCTTTATTTAGATGTATGAAAGGTGTCGACACAATGCTAAAAAGTGTCAACACATGTGTAAAAGTGTCGACACAAATGCTATATAGTATCGATACATTTTGAGGAAAGTGTCGACCCCAGCTATATAGTGTTGACACGATTCGAATTCTTGCTCTTGGTAAAATTTGTGTCGACTCGCCTGTGAGGAGTGTCGACTCAATGAACCGAAAGTGTTGACACCATGTTAAAACGTGTTGACACAATTTTTATTTTTGAACACCCCTATGTCCTGTGAAAAGTGTCAAATCCAATAAGATTTGTGTCGACACATTTCATAGAGTTTACAAATAGGCAATTTTTCCCTTTCGCGCTCAAACTCTTTAGTTCCAAAAAGAAACCATTCATCTCCTCTCTCCCTCTTCGACCCCTCTAATGTTTGAACCCTAAAAGGGTCGACCTGTTCATCTTCTCCTCTTTCTCTCTCTCTCTCTCTCTCTTTCACCGATGATGTCACTGAAGATGATGGGCAAGGGAAGCAAATGCCCCACCGATGATTCATCAAGCTTTAGGGTGGCAAAAATGAAGAAATCGAAGAAGACCAAGGATGGGCCTTCAACTGTTGCTGGAATCGACCCATCTCTCAAGTTTCAGTTCTCCAAGTACAAGAATTTGTACTTTAGTTCCATCATCAACCGTAAGGTGATCCCTGAACGCTCCATTGATTTCGAGTTCTTTGATTCCATAGAAATGAAATTCTTTGAGTAGTTCACCGACCTCAGTTGGATGAACTTGCTTCAAATCCGAGACCACCACTATCCCACACTTGTTAAACTATTCTATGCGTACTTCAAAAATCACTAACCCCTCTGACAACACTATCACCACTTAGGTAAACAGTGTAGATATCACTCTCACCTCCAAACAATTAATGACATTCTCAGTCTCCTTGAGGGTTATCTTTTCATTGTCTGCAATAAGAAGAAGAGAACTATTGAAGGTTTCTCTTTTTATGAGGCAGCAAAACAAATCTTTGTTGTTGATGTTGTTGACCCAACCAAGCCCTTATAGGCTAACTCCTTGAAACCCAAGATGCAAATTTGGCATCATTTTGTCAACCACATTTTTCTCCCATAGTCTAAAAAGTTTGGGGATGTATCTTTTATGCATGTTTTTATTATGTGGTGCATCCTAGAGGGTCGAAAACTTAATCTTAGCCATCTTTTTATTTTTGACATGATTTAATCTCATTCTAAGTCAAACTCATCTCTTTTCCATGCCATGTACTTCACAAGGGTATTTCAACACTTTGGTGTTGATCTATCTACTGAAAAGGGGATTTCCTTTTTGAAACATGACCTTTATAGGAAATCTACCTTGACGCATATGTAAATTTCTTTGATTAATGGTGTCTGGACCACTCATCGTGGTACCCCCACCTCTGTTCAACCATCCTCTAGCAGGAATCCTCTCCTTCCCTCTGGTCGTTCCAACTCCCCCATACCTTTTGATCCTGCCTTCCCTGCTCCCTCTCACTCTAGGACAGATATTACTAGTCCCTCATCCTCTGTTCCACCTCCTCCTCCTCCCCCTGTTGTTGGTTCTTCCTCTGCTCCACCTATTGCTCCTTCTTTATAGTAGTTTTCTGAGCTTGTCTCCCTTGTTTAGGGTTTGACATCATCTCTGGCATCCCTTTATGAGAAGGTTGATGCAGATCTTTACGACATTGGTTGTAAAGTGTCTTCCATCTCTGAATTTTTCACAAACCCTGAGAAAGTAAACAAAATGCTGAGAATTATTATCGAAAATTCCTATAACGTTGGCTCATCCCTTAGCAAGAAGACGAAGAAGAGCATTGATGCCATTGTGACTGCCAACCAGAATATCCTCCAACAAGTCAGAAAAGTGTACGATGAAGAAGTAATCATTGCTGTCCAACAAAATTCAAGGAAAGTGGATGAACACCTTAACTTGATCAAGGAAGCCTCGGCCAAGTAATTCATGCCCAAGAAATCAAAAGAAGAAAAGGCAGCTCATTTGAGACATGAGGCAGACCTTGTATTGGCCGTAACCTTTGCAGCCATGGAAGCCAAATAAAAATCTGATGAAATGGTAGCCTCCTCTAAGGAATGAGCAGCTAAAAGGAAAAAGAAGCAAGAAGAAAAGGAATCTTTCAAGCCCCAAATGGATGAGTTTTGATGATTCCAAAATGGGAGAAGAGAAAACAAGGGAGAAGAAGAAAAGGAGAAAGAAGAGAAGAAAAAGAAGAAGACCAAGGAATGAAGAATGAAGAACTTTTTTGTGAAAGGACAAGTTGTAACTTAAAGTCATACATTTTCTGTTTTTATGTTTTGATGTGATTGTTGTGGATGTGAACGCTTTAAACTTGAACTCTTTATTGTTTAATATTTTTTGAATAGATAAATGGCTATTGGGTTTGAAGAACATTTGAAATATTGTATGTAGGAAGTTTATCTTTTTATGAATGGGAAATTTCAAGTTTACATTAATTCTTGAATGGTTGCTTAGAAATTCCTATTGTTGACAGTATGCCATATTGCGATTGATGCTTGGGATTTGTAACCTGTTGCACATGAATGTTGATTCACTTTGCATTGAAATCAATTTACTTAAAAACTCTCAATTGTTGATAATTCAAGTTGCAATTCTATTGAGAATGGTTGAAATATTACTGTTGAATGGCTTCTTGTTGAGTTTGCATAAATTGTTTAAGGCATATAAATAAGGGGAGAACTCTTATCCAAAATCTTTTAAAGTGCTTTCTAGAAAATGTTGTAATCATAAAAAAGGAGAGATTGTTAGCCCAAGGGCTTTTTAATTAGATTTTGATGATTTTTATAACTCATTTTTTAAATTAAATTAATTTAAAAAGATGATATTTAATTATTTCCAAAAAAGGTCGTGTTGATACTACATGACAAATGAGTCGACACCTTATGTCATTTGTATTGACACTTTGCATCAAATGGGTTAACATTCAGTGTTCTTGAAAAGAACGTTTTGTGTCGACACCAATTGATAATAAAGTCGACACCTTAAGACAAAACACGCTTGAAATTCTGAAGTGTGTCGACACCATTGAAGTTTAGGGCCAACACCTTAACTACTTTGCTTAAGATGTTTCAGGAACTCAAATGAGTCGACACCAAATGAATTTGGGTTGACACCTCTAGTATTGGAGTGAGATCCACGTTGAGTCGACACCAATAAAGAATGGGTCAGCACCTCAGTCCATTTGCGAGATTCATTTTGGGTCGACACCAATGTGTGTTGAGTCGACACCAAGTGATCCTTCGGGTTCTAGACTTTGGGTTCTATGGGTCGACACCAAAGTCACATAAGTCGAAACCTAGACACCCTATGGGAAACAAAATGAGTCGACACCAAAGAGAAATGGATCGACACCAAGACTTCAAGCTCTTTCTCCACTCTAACTCAAAAGGGTCAACACCACAAGATTATGAGTCGACACAAATGTACATTTTGGAAACAAGGATTTTGGGTTGACACCAAACGAAGCGGAGTCGACTCCAAAAGTCCTGTGGCCATCTAAGTTTTTCTGAGTCGACACCAGAATGAAATTGAGTCTACTCTAAAACTATCGAGGCTAAATCAGAATTCTTGAGTCAACATCAAATGAAGATAGGTTGACACTATTTTCCAATAGCTGATCTGACAAAATGGGTCAACATCAATGAAGATAAGAGTCGACACCAAAGTCTTATCTGGAAAACTGAAGAAATACATGGGTCGAAACTAAATGCTCCATGAGTCGACACCACTATGTGGGTGAAGAAAATGCAGAAATAAAGTCAACACTAATGAAGATCTGAGTCGACACAATCACTCAAAGTACCAAGCTTAGATATTTTGTGTCGACACCAAACGACTTTGTTTCGACACTTGCGATGAAATTCAAATCTCGCGCTGGTTCCAATGGTATGATTTCAGAGCATTAATTGCCTCTACCAATCAATGATCAATCATTTACTTCAAATGGCTATATAAGGAGTTAATTTTCAGAGCTTCCAATCTATGGACACTGTTCTATTGCTTGAATTTAAAGCTTAAAATCTTCAAGAAACATTTACTACTCATTTACTCCTCTAGCCAATTCTCACACTTTCTTGCTCATTTAATTCCAATCATTTGTAAGAAGTGTTAGTTAGTGAATTTTTGATTTTCTCACATTTATTGCAAAAGAAAGTGAGTCACCCTTGATTCTTTAAGAGAGTGAGTGAACTTCTTAAAGAAGAGCTCAGGTGGGTTTAGAAAAAATAGGGGATTATTTTGAAGAAACTTCTTGAGGCTGTAAAGGCTTTTGAATGCGCCTATGAAGCAATCAATCATAGTGCAAATTCTTAAAGGCAGTCTTGAGGAGTGGACATAGGCTTAGAAGAAGCCGAATTACTATAATTCTTGGTGTCTAGTTCATACTTTCTCTCTCTAGCTTCTTTAATATCCTTATTGCTTTGATATCTGTCATATTTTCTAGTGAAATTAAAAGGTTTTGAAAAAGGTTTTTAAAATTGTTATTATTATTTTAAAAACCAATTCATTGTTATTATTATTTTAAAACCCAATTCGCCCCCATTTGGGTTGCCTGAACTAACAGAGTCAATCCAAAATTTGACCCCAACGCCCTTACATGCATACAAGATATGAATACTTGGCCTTAAGGCCTTACAAAATTGGTTCCACCAACCCAAGACACATTCTTCAAAAGTATTCAAAAAGGAATTACATTTACAGCTTCAGTTCTCATAAGATATTACAAATGGACACGTAATTTTATCAAAAACTATAAAAAGTGGTCCCTGTGACCGTTCTCTTCATTCCAAAACCATCTTTTCGCTATAGACACATACTGCGCTATTACCGATTGGGCCACACGAGGCTCGCTAAGTAATGGTACGTTCTATAACCTGCCATGATTAACGCCTTGTTCTCGGTTATTAGCCGATGGATAGGTCACCCAATCTGCATAGATTTTTGGTCTTTCACCGAGAAGCTATTGAAGTCCAACTTAAACGATCCTTGGATTCAAAGTTGGTCCTTTTATATATCATTCTAAGATTCCACATACGAGTTCAACTCAAACATAGTTCCTCTCGTCAACACTCAACGCACATAGGGTTAACATCATTAAAAATTTATCAAATTCACATATTTCATATATTCGGGTTAAATTAGCTCAAAACCCCAATAAGCATCTCATGGTTCTTACATTACCAAGGAATTCACATGGTTTGTTCAAAACCCCTAATCTATCACTCATGATTTCTCCATTTCGTCAATGTTTTATAGAATTTATGCATAAACAGGATAATATCACCACAAATTTGCAAAAATTCAAGTTAATTTAGTCATTCGAGTTCATTAACCAGAAAACCTCAATTTTTTCAAGATTTAACCGAGACCAAAACCATAACCTATCATTTTTCAATCAATTCATCTCTAACAACAACCACATGATAGACTCATCTTAGTCATTCATAAACCCAAGATTTAGCATGCTTTGACATCAAAACCGAACCCAGGGTTCCAAAAGCATAGACTTTTCATGATTTTATACAAAGCCAACAACAATACAACTCATATACATGTATTGATCAACAATAGTTATAGATCCTACCTCTTGGATGATTGCACCACAGGAATCAAGTCTCTAACAAGCTCCAACCAAGCAAACACCAACCGATCGGTGGAAAAGAAGTTCTTGACACATTGAGTGATCCTACAACCTTTATAACCAAGGAGTGAGCAAGGGATGATCTCTAAAGAGGGTGGGGGAGCTCAATAGAGCTCTAAATCTGGATCTAGGGTTTTGATTTTCAGTTTAGAGAGAGAGAGAGAGAGAGAGAAGAGAATGGGAAATTAAATGTCCAAACCAATAACTTAAATTGCTACTGCCAATGCTTGCTCGAGCGGCCAACGCTGGGCAAGACTCTGAGCTAGAGATATATACATGGTCTGAATTTTTAAGCCAAGCACCTCAAACTCACCCAAACAACCCACAATAATTAAATTCGACATGACTTTGGTTACAATTTAATTATCGCACACAATTTAAATACTTAACCATTTTTTACTAAAAATATCATAACATGATTCAATTAATTTTTATAAATTAAAAGGGATCGGATCCCTACAGTTTCATTGAAATAGAGATAAAGTGTTGTGTTCTTCAATTGTAACTAAACAGATAAAATTATCTGTCCCATTGAAAATATGTATAAAGTATTGTTTCATTGTAATAAATAAATATATCTGTTTTATTGAAACAAGGATAAAGTGTTGTGCTCTTCAATTGTAGCTGAACAAACAAATTTATCAGTTCAATTCTTGCTTTTATTAGATTTACATGCATTACCATTTTATCTAATGTAGCAATGAAGAATACCAATCAAAGAGAGTCGTTGATAGTGAAATACCAGACAAGGAGAGTCCAAGAAAAGCAAAAATTCAGAAGCTAGATCAAAGATGGAGAAAGAGAAAAAGGAAGAAAATGTCAAGAAGGCAAAAACAATGATGGAACCTAATCCCAAACTGAAAGAAAACTACAATCCACAATACCACTCAAACATTCTTGCAGGCATAAGACTCCTCAAAAATGTCAATTTCATAAAACAATAAATCACGCAACTGGAGAAAACACTTGTCTAGATTTTGGTTGAAGCAATCATTATCAAAAAGGTTTAGGAGCAGGATGTAAGAATGAATGACAATGATGTTGTTGAGATAGTAAAGAGATATAGTCGAGCCAAAAATCAATTTAGATTGGGACATAAGACAATGAGCTTGACAAATAAAAATATCTCTTTGATATTTGGAATTCAATTTAGGTAAACGAGAATGAATCTCTCAAGACATAACACAAAGTCCAAACTAAATTTGTGCAATGGAGGTTCCCAACGCAAAGGAGCATGATTGCAAGTGTTCTTAAAAACCCATTTAATGAAGCAGCCAAAGAAAAAAAGAAACAAGACTATAGAGTTATTGCAAGACTCCTCACATTATACCTCTATGTGACACTCTTTTTTCCAACGACTAGTCCAATATTGAGTTGAGTGTTCATTTAGTATGTGACAAATGTCAAACATATGAGGAACTATGCTTGATCTGCAATAATAAATGATTAGTTAATTTCTTCACTTGACAAGAATTATGAGAAAAGAGACATAGTTACAGGCTGTGTTATTGCTCTACTGGTATACAATTCAAACCTCTTGATATAATATTATTGAATGTCCTTCTCTTTTATGAAACTAATATACCACCTTTTTCTTTACGTAGTATTGGATATGTGAGCATACAATACTTCTCAAGGTAAAACCAGCTAGTCAATTTCCAAAAATGTTAAAATGGAAGCAGCCATAGCTGAATGCTGTCTTAAATAATGTTGAATTAAAACATCTACCTACAAATTAGATAAATGACATTTATCAATTTCGTGCACATACTAAACACATAAAGTTATTTGTTCATCGATTGCATGTGCTAAATTTATCTATTTCTTTCAAACAAGGACAAGTGCTATTTTATTTATTTCGTCAAATAAGGAAAATGCTAAATAGATTAATTTATTTATTTTGCTCAAACAAGCACAAATGCTAAACAAATAAATGTATCTTTTTCGTTCAAACAAGTACAATTGCTAAGTAGATAAAATTATCTGTTTCGTTCAAAGAAACAAGGACAAGTGCTAAACAGATACAAGAAGAAGTGCTAAATAGATAAAATTATCTGTTTTGTTCAAACACACACAAGTGCGCAACAAATAAATTTATCTGTTTCATCAAATAAAAACAAGTGCTAAACATATAAATTTATCTGTTTCTTTCAAATAAGGACAAGTACTAAATAGATACAAGCACAAGTGCTAAACAGAAAAATTTATATATTTCCTTAAATAAGAAAAAGTGCCAAACAGATAAATTTATATGTTTTCTTTCAAACAAAAACAAGTGCTAAAAGGATTCAAGCACAAGTGCTAAACAGATAAAATTATCTATTTATTTCAAACAAAGACAAGTGTTAAACAGATTTAAGCACAAGTATTAAACAGATAAAATTATGGATAAATTACACTTATCTCCCTTGAGATTTAAGCTTATTACAAGGACTTCTCCTGTATTCTCTGAAATTATGTTGCTCTCCCCTGTCAAGCTTATTGATCAAACATTGTTAATAGAAAATAACTTTATATCATTTTACCCTTGAGTATACATCATTTATTCTTCTTCTCCATTTGTTGTAATTTTATTTGCCCTAATTTTACACTAAACTCATAACCTAATACCTCAAACATCAATTAATTGTTAAATCTATCTTTATTTTTCCCCAATCAAAAATCAAAATAACTTTTTACCTAAAATTTTAACCCATTCTGATTTCTAAAGGAAATGAAGCAACCATCGACATTGGAGCTGCAACGACGGCCACCACCACCACCATCACCACCACTATCGCCGCCGCACTTGCCGCTGTGAAAGATAATAATGGTGGCGTCGATCGCCGCTAGCGTCCAATTCGATTAGGCCCTTCAGCTCTCCCTCCTCACCCCCTGCGTTCAGCTCCTGGGGGAAGAAGTGGGAGGGGCAACTGAAGAGCTTCTTTGAAGTAGAAATCAGCTCTTTGAAAGGGCTTTAAAAAAGGGGAGAGCTGATGATTGAGCCACGCCAATATCCCTTGCGCGTGCGAGAAATCGCTTGCCAGTATCAGCTCTGTGGCCGTGTAAACGACTTGTTGTTAGTGGTGGTGGCGGTGGTGAAGCTGCGCCACCGTATGCTCGCCGAAAAACTCCTGTTTGGGAACCATCAGTGTCTTTTGTTGAAGATGGCGAGGAGGAAGTGCTTGAATTTGCTATTTTTTGAGCAAGAATTCATGGCCGGAGTCTATAAATGGGACTTTTGGGAGGTCTATAAATCCCGAGATTGGCAATTTTGGGGCAGCTAGAGGAGGCAGGGTGGGTTTTGCTGGGGATATAACGATGGCGGATATGAGTCTTGAGTCGTTGGAGTTATCTGAGATGGTGGTTATTGGTTGATGAACAAATGGGGATTGAAAATCTGAGGCTTCTCATTGGGGTTTTCAAGCAGCTGCTGCTGATAAATTACAAAACCAAGGAACGGATTGTCGATGGAAGAATCGAAGATGGGAGGATGAAAATTGGATGCATTTTTTAAGGTGGATCCCTAGTCAAAAATGCATAGAGCGACATTGTTGGAAGTCTCGGCTTTGCCGGTAATCCACTAGAGAAGAGACCGATCTGGACTCGATTTCGGTAAAAACCCATCCCAATCCTCCAACCCAACCCCAAACCTTTCCCCACCATACATGTCAAGTTCACCCAGAACCGACTATAGCTCCCATACCCATTCATCCTTCCGGACCTCGCCGCCACCGCCGACGGAGTCTGTCATAGCTATCGATCTGGTCTCCAACGGCATCAAAATCGGCCATTTCTTAAGGGGGTTGTTGTCAAAAACCACTACCAGACTGGTGGTGATATCGGTGGAGTTAGATCTACCGCCGCTGAGAGATGAAGAAAGCATCGAAGGAGAATCAATGGCGCTGAGGGAGAATCAGGTGAGAGAGAGATGAGAGAGAAAAGAGGGATGGGGATAAATTAAAAAAATAATAATATGAATAAGGGTAAAATTGGAAATAACATAAAATAATTGCTGACGTTAGCATTTTTCATCAAGTTTTTTAACAGTTATTTGACGAAAGGGGGTATCTAAAATATAATAACAAAGCAGAAGGGAGGGTAATGTAATTTTGGAAACTACAAGGGAGGTCCCTATAATAAGATTAAACCTCAGGAGAGGTAAGTGTAATTTACCCTAAAATTATCTATTTATTTTAAACAAAGACAAGTGCTAATGTAACACCCCAAACTCGGGTCACGAGAAAAGCCCAAGAAACAACCATTTTGGGATACCTCGATCCACAAAAATTGACCGCACAAACGAGTCAACATTGCAACAACGAATGGAAAGCTAGAACCTTTTCAAAACTTAAATATTTTTCCATATTTTGAAATCTCACAAGGCATGAATATTTATAGAAAGGATAAAAACTACACTAAAATAGAAAATAGCACTCAACCCGATGTTTCACTCTCAAGATAAAAAGGATATACATGCATTCTAAATATAATTGCCACTAGGCTTACGACACACAGTTCTAAACCATAAGACATGTCAATCATTACATGATCCAAAAAGAAACAAAAGGAAGACTAAAAGATCTTTTGCCCTTTCTGACCCTTCCAGATCAACCTGCTAATCAAAAGCACCTGAAAAAGGATTTCAAATCTCGTACTATGAGCCAAAGCCCAGTAGAAAATAGACTAAACATGAAATAAAAACAAAGCATGCTAGCAGAATAATATGCATGTCCTAACTCACACGAGGCCAAAGAAAAAAGAAGGGTTTTGTAAAAAAAACACATGCAACGCATGCAACACGTGCATCTTCACGGGCTTTCACCGCAGGACCACAATCTGTCCCTCATTATGCATCTTCACGGGCTTTCAGTACAGGACCGCAGCCCCTCATTATGCATCTTCATGGACTTTCACCACAGGACCGCAGCGCCTCATTATGCATGAATCTTCACGGGCTTTCACCACAGTACTGCAGTGCCTCATTATGCATGAATCTTCATGGGCTTTCACTCCAGGACCGCAGCCCCTCATTATGCATCGTCAACCAGAGTTTACGAGCACATAACCATGAGCAAATATCATGTTTTACGAAACAACATCATCCCTGGAGGATGACTACGAAATAAAAAAAGACCTTCAAAGCCACATCACAACTAGCCAGAAAAAGAGTACCCCTAACAGGATGTTAGTCGACTGAAGAACACCATTTAGTCAGTTGAAAAAGGCTACTGGAATTCAAGAATTTCCCAAAGTCCTAGGTCAGTCGACTGAGTCACCCACTTTAGTCAACTAAACCCTCTCTCGAGCAATTCGGTCGACTGAATTACCCACTTCAGTCGACTGAACGTTTGAGAAAAGAAACCATAGCAGACGGAAAATAATTCAGAGCCTCTTGTACAGGTCCAAATAAAACCAAATAAACTTAGCTTTTAGAAAACCACGGACACACACATGTCCAATAACTTCAAAAATAAACCATAAAAACACTTTAAAAGCCTTTTCGTCCAAGCTAACATGATTTAAGAACAAAAATCAACCATACATACATTTTATAATGGTAAAAATGCATAAAATTCGACGTAGCATCCCTTTAAGACATGAGAGTCTTGGATCCTACCTCGTTGAGTTGAAAACTCGAGGTTTAAACACTGAAGCAAAAATGAAAGTCGTCAAAACAAAATTCCATCCAAATGAGCGCGAAACCCTCGGCATGGATAACAAGAATCCGCTATTCAAATGCTAAAAATCAAGTCCGGGCCCACAAAAAAACTAGAGAAAGGTGGAAGTTTTGTTTGTAAAGGAAAGAAACTTAGCTAGCAAGTTAAAGGTCTCAAAATATTGAGCCAAGAACTGATATTTATAGGGCCCACCAAAAGTTTTCCAACTTTGCACTACAATGCCCAACGGTATCGGGATCCAACCCAACAAGCATGTCAAAGCTCAAACATGCATAAAATACATATAACCATGCTATTGTAAGAGATTAAAACAATAAACAACACATCGAATAAATATCACAAAATTAAAAACTAAATCGGGTCTCACAGCATTACCCTCTTAAAGGAATTTTGTCTCCAAAATTTGCTACGAGGTAAAAAAATAAAAAATAACTCCGTCGATCACAATCGATATAGACATGATAAGAGGTCAGCCAAATCATCCCTAGGATAAGGTCAAACATGGTTATGTCGAGACTGATGAAATCAAACTCTAAACAGCGATTGGCGACCTCTAACTCACAGGATCTACAAATTCGTCCTAATTCCACATTCCCACCAATCGAGGTCTCAACACACAGCGTACTACCCAAGGAATCCATTACCAACCATAAAGCAGATGAAACAACGAAATGCGATGCTCCTATGTTGATAAGAACACTAGCCCACGATTTACACACTAAGAAAGTACCTCTGATCATTGAAGGAGTAGCTGTATCATCGGCTGTCATACTAACTGAACTGAGGTACCCCCGTTTGTCACCTTAGAAGTCTGCATTGCTGGCTACTGTTGCCAATAAACCTGTTGATCCTGCGTAAGCGTAATAACTAGTGAACCTACCGTGCTCGATACACTACCTCTCTAAGGGTAGTTTCTACGAATATGCCCAGGTTGACCACACCCATAACAAACTGGTAGCTCTCTCCCCTGTGACTGAACCAATACTGAACCCTAGGACTACCTCGGCTACGGGCAATTCGTCACACAATGCCCTGGCTGCCTGCACCGGAAGCAAAGGAGCTCGTCCTGCTCTAACCTCCCAGAGGAAGCCATTGATGGTGCTGGTGCCGAAAACTATTGTTGTGACCCAGATGGATGAGAATTAGGGCCAAAGGACATCTGCCTCTTATTGGATTGCCCACCTGACTGTGCCTCTGCTCCACTCTACAGTGACTTGACCTCTATAGAACCACGAGTTTCATTCAAAGTGTTCTCGAATACTGCTACCGACTCTACCAACTCTGTAAAAACATGCAGCCTCAATTTTACCACTCACTCCCTAATCACGGGCCTCACACCCCTCTCAAATCTCCTTGAATGTAGCTCGTCCGTAGCCACCAATTCTAGTGCAAAATGGGACATACTAGTAAATCTGGCTTCATACTACACGATACTCATCACCCTGTGAGTGAGAGCATAGAACTCCTCTTTGTATAGGTCCCTTGAGGAAGCAGGAATGTATTTTTCCAGAAAAACCCTTGTAGTGCCATCCACAGTATTTTTGGCATCTTTCCACCACTCGTGGGTGTCACCTCTTAGCTGGAAGGTGGCAAAAGAAACCCTCAAATCTTCCTCAACTATCTACAGTGTATCTAGAATTTGGGTCACAAGTTCTAACCATTCTGTAGGTATCGTGGGATCGAGCTCCCCAGCGAAGGTAGGAGGGTCAAGATGTCGAAAGTTTCGCATTGCAATAGTTGCTCTCGGCTCGAGCACTCTCTCTCTCCCCCTAGTAGTCTCAGTTAGCTGACGGATGGAACCTATCATCTCACGCAGCAACTCTATTGCGTCTATAGGTCCTTGGGGAGCATTTGCATCCCCAGCATAAGGGATTAGCATATTCCCTTGGCTTATACCACGACCACGGCCTCGTCCTCTCCGCACAGACATCACTTTTATACAAAAGGAATATAAAACATAAGATGTAGCGCGTCGTATTAACATAAACATTAACTACATAATCATGCTAACACTCAGCCATAAACGATCATGCAAACACATCTCATATACCGAGGAGAACCAACAAGAGTGACACGTCAAATTGGATAACGTACTTAGATTCCTTGCTAGAAAACATGTCGGCCAAATGCATTTTTAACTTACTTCCATATTTGTTAATCCAAATGCCCGAAGGAAAGACTAATCAATCATAAGATCCAACCCCCATGCTCATGTATATGTAGGCCTAACAAGGCTTCAATAACCGATTTTGATGATAACAAACTTATGTATCTAATTGTGCAAATTGAGCATATGTTTACAAGAAAGAAATGCTTAGCATAAATCAAGATACCAAGTGGGAGCTATGACGCATAACTTCAAATTAAACCCTTTGGCGACAAGTTTTTTGAAACAAATGCAAAAGAGTTGAGATATTGAAGGCCTGAAGCACAAAATTGTAAATTTCATTTGTAGGATCCATGTACATCAATAATGAAAGAAAAAAAATGAACTTCACGGAATATTTGCTCCAAGACAAGGCATTGATTGAGAATGTAAAAATAGAAATTAATTTAACAAAATCATTGCTCAATAACACCTTATGCCAACCATTGGACTTGGTTAACGTAATGGAAACGAAGTTATCACTAAAATAGAAAACATGAATCAAGAGAATGGAATGAACAAATTAATATTAATGAGAAATTGCGAAGTTGACATACTTAGTAAGGCAACGAATAGAGAAAACCTTGGCCCTCCATTAGGTTGCTCAAATATTAGTTGAAAAATAAAAAAGAATGTTACTGTGTTCAAAACCTTAGCCCTCCATTAGGTTGCTCAAATATTAGTTGAAAAATAAAAAAGAATGTTACTGTGTTCAAAACCTTAGCCCTCCATTAGGTTGCTCAAATATTAATTTAACAATATCCTTCTCGCTAAACATTCCCTATCAAACATAAATGAATAGATAGTAATTATATTAAGATTCAAAATATTTATTCTTTGTTTGAATTCTTGCAACAACGAAAATGATATATGCATAAACAAAAATCACGTACATATGATAGATCAGTGGCATTTGTTCGGGCACAAAAAGAGAACTAATATGATGTTTGTTTAGTAGATGCTACTAGCATTCTACAAAACCATTAGTTATTGCCCATAACCAGTAAGCAACTGGAAAATGAAAGCCCTAACCATCTTTAATCTTCTGAACCACAATCGCTAGAACACATCAATTTATCTCAATAGCCCAAGCTAGACCCTCAAAATGCAACGCCAAGCTCATAACAGTTGATGAACAACTAACTCCATCGCACTAATATCTAGACATAACAGATCATTGGTTATCAACATGAGAATTGAGATCTAAAGAGGAGTCTTGATGCCTTACTCCTACACCACCAAAACTCACTAACATTGAAGGATAACCATTAGCATATATAGACCAACTTAAAAGTTGCAACAATCAGTATAATTTAACCAGAATTTGGGGAACCAAATACAAATAAGATAAAAAATCATCTCAATGGATTCCATTTTCATAACTTTAAGCATATTAATCCATGGCATCATTCAACCCAACAAAAATCATCCATTTAAGTTGAACATAGATAGGTTCCACATTCCTCCAAATAGTAGATTCATACAAAAGAGACATTACCAATAGCAACAAACAGAACCAAGAATAAGCATATGCATTCGGATTACTCAAACTGTCATTATAGAAGAAGAAGAAGAAGAAGAAGAAGAAGGCATAATTCAAAATTGAGCAATTGAACAATCCAAGGCATCATTCAAAT
>JAULJZ010187114.1:0-21512 GCA_032270985.1 Heliamphora pulchella | reverse complement strand
GATCGCGTAAGGGAATACAGTAGAAGATCTGACTGGAGCTTCAACTCGGAATCAAGTCGTAGTTGAAGATTAGATCGACAAGGGGTATTCATCTAAATTAACGTTGGTTGCACGAGTTTATTTTTTATCGTTCAACGTCAAAATTTTCAATCTGGAGCCCATTTTGGCGTTTACCCGTCTAGTTAATTTTTTACCGATTAATTGTTTTCAAAAACAATGATCTTGACAGTATTGCCTCCAACAGAGGGTGCATCTTTGAAAATCATATTTTTGAAAGTTTGGAGCTAACCTATGGGGTTGAGGCTCAACTTTTAAAATGTTTTGATGAAAAGCATGCATTTTTATGCATTGATCTCCATGGTAGATGGATCGGGTCTTCCTATACATATGTTGTATAGTCTTGAACTCATGTTTTTACATGTTTTGTTTTGATCTCCATGTGGATGGATGGATCTTGATCTCCATGTTGATGGATTAGATCTAGATATACATGTTGAATGTATAACTGTGAAAAAGGTTTTGGTTTTTATAAATGATTCTCTAGATGTACCGGTATAAGGGGTATTTGGCACGAGTTACCATCGGTGGAAGTTCAGAAATGTGCACAGAGTAGGTACCTGGGTCCTTCGGGTTAATCCCCGTAGACTAGGTGGTTGGGTGCTTTGTTACCTCGGGTTGTTGAACCTGTAAACTAAGCTTTTACGTTGTGGTGGCTTCGTGTAGAACTTGCATTTACCTAACCGGTCCTACGATGTGTAGGGAATGGGTAAAGGGGCGAGAGTCTATGGTTGCTACATCTGTCCCCTTGTGACGGAGTCGATACATAGGATTTCATTTATCTTTCTCCTCGGCTGTGTGGCTCGAGTGGAGCAAACTGTTTTTATCCTGTTTTCCTCGGTTGTGTGATACGAGTGGAAAACAACGTTTTGAATACAGTTTTCTTTAACTATTGCTTGCATTAGTTTTAATGCTTGGTTTTACTTATGGTTGAGTTAGCTTCCACCATATGATTACATATCCTGCTTTACAGCTTTACAGTTTGTTTCTATTGGGTTTCGGCTCATGGGTGGGATTTTTTGTACAAAACCTTTTTTAGGTGATGATATGGAGGATGATCTTGAGTAGATCTTGTGGTGCCCGTAGTGATGGATGGCAGAAGACTTTTGTAATTTTCCTTTTTGGTATGCATGTTCCTAAAGGCAGGTTTTGTACGCTATAAGGCGATATACTGTATGCATGTTAAAACTGTATGTTTACTGTTTATGAGAGATGCATATTAGGTTTCATTTGATTTCAACGGGCGGATTTGAATGTATGAAAATCTATTTTTACAAAATTGGTATTTGATGGATTTTCACGTGACCTTGGGTTTTGGGGCGTGACAGATAAATTAGACGATTTTCTTTGTGGACAATGTGTGATAGTGTGTCCATGCTCATAGTTGTGAAAACAAGTTGCATTTAAGTGATTATAGGATGCTTTGCCAAAAATGTTGCTTAAGAACTTTTGTTTCGTCTTTGGTTTATACCCAATCTCGACTTTGTCGAAAATACATTTTTGCATACCTACAAATTTGTCTAAGTTGTTTTTTCCAAGAGTGAACTTATAAACCATTTTGATAAAGTCTTCAACCTTTTCAATTAAAACCTTATTTAATCTTTCAAAACAGAAACTCGTTTTGATAAAGATAGTTTTTCTTCTTTCAATGTTTCAATTTCACATGAAGAGGAAATAACCAACTTTTTTAGAATAGAGTCTTTGCACCCATTTTTCTCAGTTCATCTTGTAAATATTCAAAAGCACTTTGTAATTCATCTAAAGAGAAAGGGTCATGAGTTACCTTCTGAAGTGCATCATGCAAATCTTCCTTACATGGATTACGAGCTAGATGAAGTGCATGTTGAGTGGATTAATTTTGTCCTAAAATATATGTGATTCACTCTAGAGGTATTATCTTCTGTACTTCGATCAATAAATTGATGCATTATTGTTTTCCAAATCAATGATGACGAGTTGAAATGTGGTAGTTAGGCCCATCTCAGATAAGTTAATTGATTGTGAATTGGATTGACTTATAGATTCCAAAGTGTGGCTAGTATTGTTCTTCTCAACACTAGTTCACGTGATGGATTTATTGGAATTGCTGCTCCTTCTTTAGCAAGAATTTTCTCAGTTTATATTGTAACAAATTTTAAATTATTAGGCATTTTTTTAAAATTTGGTACAATTGATCAAAAGATTATTGAGTGTCATATGAATATATATTTCGTTGAAAATTTAATGAATTCTTTCACTACATTCACGGTAATTTGTTTTGTTATGTTTTGTTTGGAACTTGGAGTTCATTATGTTAGAAACGTTCTTTTATAGTTGGATTTTATGTTTCACGTTTATGCTTTGTGGATATAATAGAACTAAATATGTAGAAACTTAGATTTGAAACTAACTAGAATTGGTGAGTTAGGAATTGTATTAGTTGACAGGGCTATCATAGGTGAAAAAAGATTCGAAATAATATTACATGCTCGTTGGTTATTTTTAATCACACTTTTTTTTAATCACACTTTTCAGTTTTTATCACGCACGAAAAGTGTGGTCGATAATGTGAAATTAACTTAACAATCACACTAATTTCATTTTTAATCACGCTTTTGGTTATTTTTAACCACGCTTTTCGTTATTTTTAATCACACTTTTCAGATTTTATCACGCACAAAAAGTGTGGTCAATAATGCAAAATCGAGAATTTAATGTTTTTATAATTACACTAATTTTATTTTTAATTACGTTTTTTTTTATATTTTTAATCACCTGCAAAATTGGGATGGAAAGTCTCGATTTTAGATTACACCCATATACACCACGCTTGAAAAGGCGTGATTATAACCTTATAATCACACTTTTAAAGCGTGATGTTTCAACTGTTTTGTAGTAGTGAATTAGCCATGAGGCATAGATTTGCAACCTCATTTTCTTCCCTTTCATCTTCGAAGCTGCTGTTATTGCTTTCGCCCCATGTGGTTATCATAGTTTTCTTGAAACCCTTTTTGAATTGCTTCTTGATTTGAGGACATTCGGCCGTGACATGTTCAGGCTTTTTGTATTCATAGCAAATGATCTCGTCTTTTTGTGATCGTTTTTGAATTTGCTTGAATCGCCCTTGAACTTGTTAATCTCGTCTTGATGTCCATCGTTTTTGACGAACCTTCTTTCTCTTTGTTTCTTATTTCTAAGAAATATTTTGAATTTCTTCATGATGAGGGTCATGTCTTCATTCTCATCACTTGAGGTGTTTTCATCGGATTCATCGTCATGAGTTGAAAACTTGAAGGCAATACCCTTCTTCTTCTTGTTGTCATCTTCATCGTCCATCTTGATATTCATCTCATGAGTCATGAGAGAACCAAGAAGTTTCTCCAAGCTGAGTGTGTTGAGGTCTTTAGCTTCTTGGATAGTTGTGATTTTAGCTTCCCAGTTCTTAGGCATGCACTTAAGAATTTTTTTCACCATTTCTTCATTACAATAAATCTTGCCAAGAGATTTTAGTTCATTTATAATATCAGTAAATCTAGTAAACATGTCAGAAATGGTTTCGTCATACTTCATTTTAAATAATTCATAGTTATGAACAAGCATGCTTATTTTAGACTCCTTGACCTGCTTAGTTCCCTCATGGGTAACTTCAAGTCTATCCCATATTTCTTTGGCGGTGTCATAAGTTGAGATCCTGTTGAACTCATTGGGGTTAAGAGAGCAATATAGGAGATTCATAATCTTAGCATTATTTTGAATCTCTCTTATGTCATATTTGGTCAATTCATTCGCTGGTTTAGGAACGATTGTTCCTTTAATGGTCGTGATAGGTCTTCTGGGTCCATTTATGATAACCCTCTAATGGTCATAGTCTACGGCTTGAATGTAGATTCTCATTCTTGCCTTCCAATAATTATAGTTTGATCCATTGAATAAGGAAAGTCTATAAGTGGACTGACCTTCAGACTAGATAGGTCCGATGCTAGTGGTTACCATATAAACTCTTAGACTATTAAGTCAAAAAATAACAGTCCAAGCTCTGATACCAATTATTAGTTCTAGACAACCCAAGAGGGGGGTGAATTAGATTTTAAAAAGATAATAACAACTTTAAATTTTTTTACGAAAACCTTTTAATATTGCAAACAATTGTAGCAAGAATAATCAAAGAATAAAGTAATGGGAATATTAAAGAGGTTAAGGATAGAAAAAATGAACTGGACACCAAGATTTAGAGTGGTTCGGCTTCTTCTAAGCCTATGTCCACTCCTCAAGACTCTCCTTGAAAATCTCACTAATGTAGAATGTTTATGAGTGTATTCAAAACCTTTTATAATTTCAAGACGATCCTATGAAAAACAAGCCCCTATTTTTCTTTTAATCTCTTGAGTTCTTTTTTCTTTTTTTTTTTATGAGATTTACCCATTCACTCAAAGGGTAAAGGGTGACTCACCCTTTGATACAATAAATGGAATGTTTTAACGAGTATCACTCAATCTCTTTACAGAAATGATTCGCAATAAATGAGAAGTAAAGAGATGAGATACAAGAGCTAGAGTTATGAACAATAAACTAGAGATTGAAGGGTTTTGACTTTAAATCAAGTAATACAACAGTGAATATAAGTCTCCAGATATTTTAATTGCTGAGAACTAACTTCCTATATAAGCTCTTGAGGTTTCATGACCGTTGGAGATAGGTGGGAGCATTAAATGCCAAAAATTCAACCGTTTAAGTCTGCCGCGTATTTTGAATTTCGTCGTAGTTGTTGACACAATTTGGTTTCAGTCGACAAAAAAATTCTAGGGCATGGTTCTTTAAGTGATTGGGTCGACTCAGATCTTCTTTGGTGTCGACAGGATTTCTGCATTCTTCTCACCAACACAACGGTGCCGATACAAATAGTATTGGTGTCAACTCATTTTGATCTTCAGCTTTCCGGGAGGGCCTTTTTGTGTCGACTCGAATTTCCTTTAGTGTCGACACTAAAAAATGTAGGAACCCTCGGTGATTTTGTGTCGACTCTTTTGAACTTTTGTGTCCATTCAAAAATGTTCAGGCGGGCTCGATATATTTGTGACGACTCTTCTTCAATTTGTGTTGACTCATAAATTCTACAGGCAACCTCGGTATATTTGTGTCGACTCATTTTGCATTTGTGTCGACTCAAAATTCTGGATAACTAAAGTGAAGAAACACTTGGTGTTGACTCGAACTTAGTTTGTGTTGACTCTTTTTAAGTGCAGAGAGTTTTGGCTCTTTTGTGTCGACTTAAATTTCATTTGTGTCGACTCAACTTTTTAATACCTGAATCATCTTCAATAAACATGTTAGGGTGTCAACTCATTAGGTCATAAGTGTTGACACACTTGAGATCATCATGTTTTCTTTGGCTTAAAATGTTGACTCAAATATTAATAGGGTTAACACAAAATATTCTTATTCAAGAATATTTAAGTGTAAATTCATTTGAGAGATGAGTCTCTCATATGGCTAAAGGTGTCAACTCATTTGTCATTTTGTGTTAACACTTTCGTTTTGAAAATATTAAATATTATCTGTTTAAATTAATTTATTTTTAGAAAATAAATTATGAAAATTATGAAAATTATTAAAATCTAATTAAAAAGTCTTTGGGCAAGCATATTACTTTTTCATTTGAAGGGTTCATTGCAAAACGATTAATTCGGGATTAGGTGGCGGTTGACACTTAACTGTAAATAATAGTATTCTTTCAATTTGAGTCATTGCTATTATTTATTAGACCGAAATTACGTCAGCTATTTAATTTACTTAGCACGGTCTGTTGTCTATATAGTAAAATTAATAGGAATTGGCCTGTTTGGATAAACGATGGATAGTAAACGTCCTCCTATCGAGACATGCTATTCATAGGGTACCAGACTGCTAGCAATTTTTTTTTAAATGGTAGAGGGAACCAATTTAAAATAAAATTCAAAGTTTTTTCTCGTCATAATTAATAGTTTCTAATTATGTGATTCTCAAGAGTAAAATGACTTTCAATTCACTCGCAGTTATACTCAAAGAAAACGAACTTACAGGACCAAACTATGTAGACTAGAAAAGGAATATGTGTAACGACTCTGCTCGGTGCCTAGAATTAGTGACAGATAGCCCACGAGACCATAGAGTACTGAAGATATTTGAAACCCTAAATCGACTCAAAAACCGTAAATTCGACCCAAAAATCCCAAAAAGGTCCAAGACTCAACCAAAAAAATCTTAACACCCGGAGAGTCTCTGAACATTCTAAATTAATTAATTATTATGAAATAATGAATTAAAAATAAAAAATTCTCGTAATTAGGGTAAAATGACAATTTTGCCCCTAGTATAACAAAAAGTCTAAAAAATTTAAATTTTGACACATAGATATCATAAATCAGATATTTAAGTACAATTAAGTAGCAAAAGACAAGATAACATCAAAACTAACAAAAATATCCCTTAGTGGCCGACCACCTTGGAAGTTGTGCCAAAAGTAGCTTTTTATTTCTTTTAAGCATAAAAAGATGAGAAATGTATCAAACCAAGTATTATGATGATCCAACACTTGTTAAACAAGTAATATACATAATAATATAGTATTATAGACTAACAAAAGCAAACAAATTATTATGAAAGTTCATACACACTAAAATAAATCAAAAAGTCATATTTTGTCAAACTAGTTTAATTTAACTTAAAAGACTACATTTATTTAATTAATTACTATAAAAACTATGATAATTCATGAGAATACTAAATTTATTATAAACATACTAACATAATAAGTTTCAGTAGGAAAAGATACCAAAAAGATATATCAAATTAACTTTTAAGGCATTTTCTTGCACAAAAGTGCACGTAAACCAAGGTAAAACCCCAAGATTAATGTGGGATCAGATTTTTGTCTCCCAAACTGACCCCTAACCGAAATCCCTCAACCAAATCTGATATAACTCTCTCAAATATTGCACCAAGTCTTGTCAGCTCATGTGAAGAAAGAAGAAAAAGGACTTAATGTGATCATTTTGTTCCTTAGCTTTTTTCCTATATAAACTATGTTGGAGGCAAAACTACCAAAATTATTGTTTTTACAAATGATTAACGAAAAAAATTAGCTAGACGGACAAACGTTTAATGGAGGCAAAACTACCAAAATTATTGTTTTTACAATTGATTAACGAAAAAAATTAATTAGACGGACAAACGCCGAAACGGGCTCCAGATAAAACTTTTGACGATGAACGATCAAAATAAAACCCGTGCAACCACAGTTAATTTTAGAAGAATACCATTTTATCGGTTGAATCTTCAACTACGATTTGAATACGAGTTGAAGTTCCTGTCAGGTCTTCTATTGTATTCCCTTATGCGATTCTTGAATGTAGAGTGTGCTACAATCTATCAAGAATTAATACCGGTAGAACCTAGACAGTTTTAGTCTTACAAAACAAGTTATGAAATTGGTTCTACCTACCTGCATATTTATAGGGCTACAGCAGGGAGTTGTGGAGTAATTATGAGTAAGATTTCCAGTGGAATATAGACACGTATTAGTGGTTTTCGCAATTAAGCAAACCTCATAGCGGTATCTGTAATTTTCATAAAATACTAAATTACAGTTCACACTACTAAAGAACTATAATTACACTCTGACCTATAATCTCAAGACCGTTTTGCATTGAGCTTCTATTATTAAATACTTTTCATTTCTCTCCATGTTAAGATTCCCGATACCGGGCAATTAAATTTAATTATTGACAATTTAATTTAATCGACATCTTAATATTCCTTAAGCTCGTCCGTTTAGCTTGTTTGATCGCAGGATAATCAAATCCATCTGCAGGGTTTTGTCCAGTCAAAACTTATAAGCTTCCTTAAGGGGGTATCGTCAATCCCGATCTTTTAAGAAGTGGATTATGTCAATAATTAATATTCACCATATAATTAGTACAGCTATCTAACTCACCAAAAATATAGACCCATATAAGATTGCACCTTCTAATGAATCAAAACAACGAATATTAAATATATGCAAATCAATAATTATTTTAGGATTATGAGTATAAGCACTATTCATGATAACCTTGGGGTGTGAATTAATTTATATAGTCAGTATAAAATTAATTATGCCAAATGTTCCGTTCAATACACATAAAGTGTACTATCATAGAGAGTTAGAATAATAGACGACGCTATTATCTATTCACCGTAACCAATACAAGCCTACTAAAACTCTATGCTATTGTCGTACTGACGGTATGTCCATTTCCATTTAAACTGTGAACATAAAACTTATAATCTGCAAGAATCTAAAATTCGTTCTTCAGTATACAAGTCGTACTTTACACACCAGATTAAATACTATACAGAATATCAGACATCCATGCATAACATTAAAGAAATGATATATAAACATTGCTCATAAAGATTCTCATAAAATAAAAAATAAATTTTATAAAAATAGAATTAAACACTAAAAACATAATTTTTAGTATATCAACCCTAATAATCTCTTACTTATACTCAAAATCATGCTGCCATGCATTTGACTCCCATGCCCTCTACATGACTATCAAAAGTCTTAACCGGTAAGGTTTTTGTAAAAGGATTTGCAAGATTGTCTCCTAATGCAAACTTGGTCACAGCAACATCACCTCTCTATAAAATTTCTCGTATCAAGTGATAGTTACGCTCAATATGCTTGCCTTTCTTGTGGACCCTCGGCTCCTTCATGTTTGCAACCGCTCCGCTATTGTCACAATAAAATGTAATAGTCGATTGAACTGAAGGGACCACCTCTAGATCCAATAAGAAGTTGCTAAGCCAAACGGCCTCATTGGCTCCTTCAGAAGCTGCCACATACTCGATCTCCATGGTGGAATCAGTAATGCAGGACTGCTTGATACTCCTCCAACTTATAGCTTCACCTCCTAAGGTAAACATATATCTTGAGGTAGACTTATGGGAATTCTTGTTAGACTAGAAATCTGAGTCTGTGTACCTCAAAGATACTAGACTATCTACTTGGTAAACCAACATATAATTCTTAGTCCTTTTTAGGTACTTGATTGTATTCTTTACCACAGTCCAATACTTCTACCCTAGGTTAGACTGATATCTGCTATCCATGCTAACGACAAAGAAGATGTCAAGTCTAGTGGAAAGCATATCATATATGAGGCTTCCTACTATAGAAGCAAAAGGAACTGCCTTTATTTTCTCTATCTCATTAGGTGGTTTAGGACACTGATTTTTGGATAAAGTGATTCCATGCCTGAAAGGGAGAAACCCTTTCTTAAAATTCTGCATGCTAAAATGAGTAAGGATATCATCGATATACTTTGCTTTAGATAGGCCCATTATCTTTTGTTTTCGATCTCGCACAAGCTTGATCCCAAGGATGTTACTGGCTTCTCCCAAGTCCTTCATATTGAAGTACCCAAATAATCATACTTTAACTATAGATAATGCCCCCCCATCATTTTTGATGAGCAAGATATCGTCTACATAAAGTACTAGGAAGATCACCACGCTTTTAAGTGTTTCAAGACCTCGATGCTTGCTTAAGCTTACAAATGGATCTCTTAAGCTTAAACAACATGTGTTCTTGTCCCTTTGCAATGAATCCGTCTGGTTGTATCATATAGATACACTCGTCAAGACTTTTGTTAAGAAAATCTATCTTGACATCCATTTACCAAATTTCGTATTCGAAATAAGTAGTAATGGATAAGAGAATCTAGGTAGGCTTAAGCATGGCTACCGGCAAAAAGATTTCCTCATAATCGATCCCTTCTTTCTTAGTGAACCCTGTTGCAACAAGTCTAGCTTTAAAGGTTTCAACCTTCCCGTCTATCCCTCTATTCCTCTTATAGATCCACTTGCATCTAATGAGTTTTATCCCTTCGAATGGTTCTACAAGTTCTCAGACCTAATCGAAATACATAGATTCCATCTCTGAATTCATACCCTTTTGCCAAAGATCTACATCTTTGTCCTGAAGTGCTTTATTGTAATTAGAGGGCTCGATATCTAGTTCTGCTGGGATCTTATCAAAAGACTCTCCCAAGAACATTTGCCAATTAGGTTAATTAACAACCCTCTCACTATGACGAGACACTACCTGTGTTTGTGTACTAGCAGTAACATGTTGTGCAGAATCTGAACCTTGTGCATCAGTACACTATTCTTGATTTGCACCTATCCTGATAATCCTTCCACTATGACGAGGTAATGGAATATCAGTAACTTATGGTTCCTCTTCTATTCTACTAGTATTTTCTCTCAGTTCTTCCAGAATAATGTTGCTTTTGGGCTTGTGGTCCATAATATAATCCTCTTCCAAGAATCAAGCATTGGTGCTAACAATGAACTTTTGATCCTTAGGATTATAAAGCAAAACACCCTTCATTCCCTTGGGATATCCCACAAAGAAACAAACTTTTGTCATTGGTTCTAAGTTACCCGCGTTCCCTTTTAGCACATGTGTTGGATATCCCCAAATCTAAATGTGTTTCAGACTAGGCTTATGCTCGATCCACAATTCTGTGGGAGTAGAAGGTACTGACTTAGAAGGTACCAAGTTTAGAATATAAGCCGTTGTCTCTATAGCGACTCCCCAAAACGAATCGGGTAAATCTAAATAACTCATCATGGACCTTACCATCTCTATAAGTGCCCTAATCCTTATTTCTGCTACACCATTCTGTTGCGGAGTGCTAGGTGCATTTAACTTGGATATAATTCCCTCTGATAATAGGTAGTCCTTAACTCTCCAAAGAGATATTTCCCACCACGGTCGGATTGTAGTGATTTGATACTTTTAACCAGATGCTTCTCCGTTTCTGCCTTGAATTCTTTAAATTTCTCAAAGCATTCTGACTTACGGTGCATCTGGTAATTGTATACATACCTTGAGTAGTCATAAATAAAACTGACGAAGTACTCAAGCCACCTTTAGCCCAGGTTATCATAGGACCACACATCAGAATGAACCAGCTCTAACGGTTCTTTAGCTCTATAACCTTTGGCCGAAAAGGGCCTCTTGGTCATCGTACCCTTTAAGCAAGACTCACAAACTGGAAGTGCCTCCACTTCTAATGAACTCAAAGGTCCGTCTACTACCAGTCTGTTTATCCTTTTTAGATTAATATGACCAAGTGTAAGTGCCAAAAAAATGTTTGGTTCATTAAATAAGGAAACTTTTTCTTATATGGTAATATAGATGTGTTATTCATTTTAGTTGCAGTGTAAGAGAGATAGGAGATACGGCATATAGATCATCCACCAATGTACCAGAACAAATAAAATATTTATTTTTTCTTCACAACCACAGAGTTATCAAAATGAACAGAATATTTGTCCTTTATTAAGTTCAAGACTGAAATGAAATTTTTTCTAATCGAAGGCACATAAAGACAATATTTTAGAAGTAGTATCCTATCTCTACTAAAGTTTAAAGTGGCATCTCCTACTGTAACTGCTGCCAGCCTTGTATTATTGCCCATGTATAGGTAAATTTTTCCATCACTGAGCTACCTAGTTTCCTAGAACCCCTATAAAAAATTATAGACATGATTAATGGCTCTCGTATCTATACACCAGGTTTCAATAGATAACACCGCTAAACATGTTTCAACTACTAGTGAACAAAAATTACCTTATTTGTTATGCTTACTGAGAAAAATCGAACACTACTTTTTCCAATGCCCAAACTGGTTATAGTGATAGGACTTGCCTCTCGGTTTCTCCACACTAGCTTTTGGCCCCTTAACTGCTTTTGGAGCTGTGTTTTTTTGTGTCTAAACCCTTTTCTTCTCCTTGCCTTTCAACTTAGATGAAGAACCCTTCTCAGTCACATACACAGAACCTGGCTTCCTAAGAACACCCTCGGCAGCTTGAAGTTCCTTAAGAAGCTTTGCCAGTGTATAGCTGAGCTCATTCACAAAATAGTTTTGGCAGAACTGATTAAAACATTCAAGCAGTGACTGGAGTATGATATCGACCTAGATTTCCCCATCAATCTTAGCTCCAAGGATCTATAGTTCATTTAGAAGACTGGTCATCTTCAAAACATGATCCCTAACTAGGGTGCCTTAAGCCATGCTTACATTCATTAGAGACTTCATGACCATCTGCCTACCAGTATAATTTTGATTTTCGAACATTTTTTTGAGGTTCATAATCATATCATAGGCACTGGGCATAAACTGATGCTGATACTGCAAAACATTTGACATTGAAGCCAAAATGTAATAGCGAGCCATCTAATCAGCTTTTTGTCATTTCGGATGGGCCTTGGTTTCCCTTTCGGTAGCCCCCTCATCAAGTACTGGTAGGCATATCCCAGTTAACACAAACTTATAATCCTCAGCAGTTAATATAATGTCTATGTTTCATTTCTAGTCAACATAATTTGGTCCCATAAGTTTGTTTTCTTTGAGTATAAAAGAAAGCGAGTTGAAAGCTATTTTAATTATGAGAATCACATAATTAAAATACCGCTAATTCTGATGAGTAAAACTTTGAATTCATTTTAATTTGGTTCCCTCTACCATTTTAAAATTAATTCGCCAGTAGCTTTGAATTCTGTAAATAGAATGCCTCGATGGGAGGACATCTACTGTCCATCATTAGTCTAGATAGGCTAATTCTTCTTAATTTTACTATCTAGGTAACTAATAATGCAAAGTAAAATTAAATAGTTGATATAGTTTTGGTCCACTATATAATAGCAGTGACTCAGATGAAAAGGATGTTATTATATATAGCTAAGTGTTAACCATCACCTTATCTTAAATCAATCGATTCGCAATGATCCTTTCAGATGGAGAAGTGATTTACACTAACAATTATTCATAATTATCTCTAAAAGAAGCTTGTACAGGTGATACCGTAATTACACTGTTTGATAGGGAGGAAAACCTTGTTGCCAACACGCATGGTTTAATTGTATCGCCTACAAATTGGTGATGGAGACCACGGAATTTATTTGTGAATAAATTTTCTCCCACTTAGATTTTTAAAATATTTTTGAGAGTTATAAAAAATCGTTTAATTAAAATAAATTTATTAATTTCGAAAGTCACATGATCTGAAAGAATCAAACATCTTCCCATATACAGAATTTTAAAGATTCCGATTTGTCAAACCATCTTTTAGTGTTTAAATACGTAACAAATAAAATTTAATAAATATATAATTTTTCTTTCAGCTTTTCAGCTAAGGTATTGCTTAAAGGTATTATTTATTTTATTTTTCGTTTCACATTTTTTGAAAAATAATAATTTATTTTAATTAAATATTTTTTCATTTAATTAATTCAAAACTCAGATTTAATTCCCACGTTTTTTCGAGATATCCAATTTTATGAAAAATCATCTTAAACTTGATATTTTGTAAAAAATAAAATGTCTAAAGTTTTTCTATTTAATTAAAATTAATTAATTAAAAAAACTTAATTTTACTTTTCTTTACAAAATATTTTAATTAAAATCAAATTTCTGAATTAATTAAATTAGCAGGATAAATAAAACAGATATGCAATCATCCATGCAGTTCATATATATATAAACACGATGCATATATCCCGGTTTTATAATCCAAGTGAAACGCTGAGGCATTTGTGTGAGACCATGTACCATTTGATTTTGATGCATGATTCGGTTATTTTAAGCATGCGGGGTTGGCCCTAAGGGCCGCGGGGAGTTACGGTGCGAATTTTAAAAATTCAAAAAAAAAAAGATATTTTGGAGGCCTATAAATATTTGGAGTTAGATATTTTCAAAAGATATTTTCAAAACATAACTCATAAGTTTCCTCCCTTTTCTCTCTGCCTTCTCTCTAACTTCTCGGGGGCCTGGGGCTTGCTTTTCGATGGACCAACAGTCGATCCTTGCTATTGGCTTCGTGGTCTACGCATTCATCCGGACAGAATTTAATTTCGACGAAGCTCAGTTTTGCACGTAGATTGAGACGTTGGGTTTTTGACCCAACGAGGTAGGATATCAGGTTTTACTACTGTATAAGGGTGCTATATGTAATCTTGTGCTTTTCTACCATTTTAAAACGCATGAGATGTGATTTTATGTTTTAGATCCAGTTTTGGGTGAAAAACTATTTTTTGGCGTTCTGAGTGGATGGAAAGGTGATTTGAGGGTTTCTTTTTAAGATGTTGGTGTGAGGTTTCGGTGTGTTGACGTTTAAAGGTGTTTGATGAGTGTTTGGGGGGTTTGATTTGAGGCTTGGAGATAAAACCGTAGCTCAAAAACGATTTCTGGGTTGGTTCAATCGACTGGGGCCTTGAGTCCAGTCAACTGGATCATACTTTGGTGAGTTCAGTCGACTGGACATGTGAGGTCAGTCGACTGAAATTCCTTCTGGTTTGGTTCCTCTTTTCCAGTGAGTTTTTCAGTCAATTGGGGGCTTGGGCCAGTCGACTGAACCCCTGTGTGAGTGTTTGGTATTGGTTTTGATGGTTCGGGTGGTTTGTTTGGCTAAAGGATGGTTTGCAAAGGAGATTTTTATGAAAACTTTTGGGAGAAACATGTTTATTGGAGGTTTGGAGCTAACCCTTAGGGTTGAGTCCCACTTTCTAAAACGTTTACATGAAAATATGTTTTTACATGTTTTGGTTTGATCTCCATGGTTTTATGGATTGGATCTCTTGCTTATACATGCGTTGTATAACTGCTTTTGGAGAAAATATTTTGAAATGTTGGTTGATCTCCATGTTAATGGATGGATCTATATACATTTATAATGTATATTTACGAAAAGGTTTTGTAGTTGATGCTACAGTTCGATTTTTAGAAGATTATCTAGATGTATCAGGATGACGTTTATTTGGCACGAGTTGCCCTCGGTGTAAGTCTAGAAATGTGTGCAGTGTAGGTGCTCTGTACCTTCGGGTTAGTCTTTGTAAATTGAATGGTTGGGTGCTCTGTACTCTCGGGTTGTTACCCGTAAATTGAGTGGTTACGTTATAGAGTTTCGTATAGAACTTGTGTATCTAACCGGTCCCATGATTTATGGGGATTAGATACTAGACATGGGTCTATCGTTGTTACCTCTGTCGTGTGATGGAGTCGGTACATAGGATCATATTCTTCTTCTTTTCCACGATGGTACATTCCGTGAGGGAACGATGATTTTGATTACTATTTTTTCTTAACTATGGTTGGTTATTTGCAATATCTGTATCGCATGGTTTGGAGGATGAAAATAGAATTTTATGTCAATAAAACCGTTTTGGGAGACTTGTGTAGTCTGATGGGGAAAACATGAGGGTTTTGGATGGAAAACCTGTTTTGGTTTTGTGGTTGAGTTCTCTCCCACCATATGATTGTATATTCCTACTGTACAGCTTTTATTATCTGTTTCTGTTGGGCTTCGGCTCACGGGTGGAAATTTTCTGTAAAACCATTTTCAGGTGATGCTGTGGACGAGGAGTAACTTTGGTGGTGCCCGCGGTGGCAGAAGACTTTTATAGTTTTCTTTTTTTTTTGGTATGCCTATTCCTGAAGGCAAGTTTTGTACGCCATAAGGCAATATACTGTATGCATGCTGGAACTGTATATCATTTATGTATATACGAGAGTTGTTGAGTATTTCCTTAGTTTCAACAGGCGGATTTCAATGTGTGAAAACCTGTATTTTCATATAAAATGGATGTTTGGTGGATTTTCACGTGACCTTGGATTTTGGGGCGTGACAGTTTGAGTCTCCCAAAGAGAATAAGTTGTATCCGTCACACTCTAAACTTCGAGTCGCGAAAACCACTGAAATTGCCCAAACAAAAGGGATAAAAATCCCAAAGCCCAAACAAGGCTAAAACCTTTATAAAATGTACTATCGAGAGTTTATTTAATTTAAAAGAGTAGCTTAAAGACTACGATTTTGGTTCCAGAAGCCAAGCCTTTAAAACAAAACACAAGTTTGAGATGAGAAAATCTTTTCCTTTTAAAAGAAGCTTAGGCTTTTCAAAATCTCCCTCGAAGCACAAAAGTTTTGAATGAAGTCTAAATCATTTGAAAACCCTTTTTGTAAACCGTGATACAACAAACTCATGGTTCTCTCAAAAGCATTAAAACATGCATACATTCATAAGAGTTATATGCGCATTACAACATGTTATGTCCAGACATGAAACATATATAGAAAGGTATAAACTACCCATCGAGACAAAACAGAAGTCTTGTCATCAGCCACCTCCGGGCACCCCAAGGTTAACCTACAGGACCACGTTCACCTGAAAAAGATTTTACGACAAAATCCCACACCGTGAGCCGAAGTTCAATAGGAACAAACTATAAAACTGTAAAGCAGGTTATGCAATCATAAGTACATAAGCTCAATCACAGGAGATAAAAAAGTTCTCTAAAAAACCATCAGTTTTCCATCCTTGAAACTATGCATATCATCCTGACAGATATCATGCCACAGTTAAGGGAAAGCAGTAATCAAAACCTTAATTTTGTTCACCCGGATCACACAACCGGGACCAAAACGTTATTTTCCCACTTGAAACATACAATCGAGAAAAATAAAATGATAAGTAGTAATAAAAGAGTATGCTCCACTCGGGTCACATAGCCGCGGAGAAAAAGATAAAAATAAAATTCTACGTACCGACTCTGCCACACACAGGGACAAAGATAACAACTATAGACTCTTGTCTATTACCCTAGTCACCACTTAAGGCTTGCTCGGTAATAACAAGTTCTATACGGACTCACGACAACATAAACAATGCCATCCACGGATGCAACTGATTTAGTTTACGGGTTACAACCCGAGGGCTCTAAGCACCTACTAACCACTTAGTTTACGGGTTCACAACTCGAGGGCACTAAGCACCCACCATCCTCGTTTACGGGGATTAACCCGAAGGAACGTAAGGACCTACTCTGCGCACATTTTTGGACTTTCACCGAGGAGCAATAGAAACCCAACTCAACACATCCACTATCACGATACATCTATGGAAAATATTTTAAAATCTGCAAAACAATTCTACATCGCATGTATAAAAGTGATCCAATCCATCCACATGGAGATCTACAAGCATGTAACAACATATATCCAACAAACGTTTTAAAAGCTGAGACTCAACCCCAAGGGTTAGCTCTAAACCTCTAAAAATACGTTTTTCACAACTTTTCACAAATCTCCATTTTTAAAACCACCTTTTTGAAAACTACAGGCATAAACACACCCGAATCATGAAATAAATCGAGAAAGGCATAAAACTAACTTTTACCAAAAAACCAAGGTTTAAACATGAAAACAACGTTTAATGTATTTTTTACCCAGTGAAAACACATAATTGCACGAAACACCCATTAACAACAGTGGGGTCTAGAATCATACCTCGTTGAGCCAAAAGCTCGACGTCTTGAAAATCGAACCTCGAAGAAATGAGATTTCGTCTGAATAGATGCGAAGCCCTCGGCACCAACACCAAGAATCCGCAGTTCGATCGCTGAAAATCGAGCCCCAGGCCCTCATAAATCTAGAGAGAAGGTAGAGAGAAAACCAGATCTGAGATGAAAATATCCAAAAATATCTCCAAACACTGATATTTATAAGCCACGCCCAAAATATCTCAGGTCAGTCGACTGAACCTTCCTAGTTAATCGACTGAAAAGCTTTTGGAAAACCAAAAACTTTCCACGGACACAGGTCAGTCGACTGGACCCTCCCAGTCAGTCGACTGAACTACCAAAAAGTCCACTTAATTGACTAAACTCACCCCCTCAGTCGACTAAATCCTCACTGGAATTTTTCTCAAACTGTTTTTGATGACGGGACATGTTTTATAGCCTCGAACCATGCCAAACATGTCTCTAAAACATCACCGAGGTCAAAAGGGTAATCTAATACCATAAACACTTGAATCATTCCAAAAAGAGGGGTCTCACAGTATCAATCCATATTCATCTTTGATTCTGTGTCTTAATTGCATCAGACTTCCCTGATACTCTTTGATATATCAGTATATATCATATCAGTCTTGTATATATTAGAATATTGATTGGGCGGCTTTTTTCGCCTCATCCAAGCTTCGTTTTCGACGTTCTTCATACCGTAAGAAAGCTCTCGAAATATAAATTTTTTTGGTGAAAAAACTACTCGAAAATAGCATGAAAATAGCTTGAAAAGCTGCCCGAAGCCACTGCCGCTGCCTATTTTGCCGCCCCTTTTGGGCTTTTTTCGGTGGTTCTTTGGTGTCCATTTTTTTTTGAAAAAAATATCTTAAATATCGAGTCACATGTTGTTTCAAAGAACGCCTTGAAAATAGTTCTGAAGCAGTCCTGAAATAGCCCTCGAATAGCATCGCCTTGTGCCGCCGTCGCTCCGCCTGTTTGTCACTTGTTTGTATTGCTTTTTGGCATAATTTTTTTCTTCTTCTGATTTTTAAACAATTTTTAAGGTATGTTTTACTGCTATTTTATGCCTAAAAAATTGCTCAAAAAATAGTCCTAAAAATGGCCCAGAAAATTATCAAAATCGCCGTCGAACCGTTACTGGTGGTGGGCTGTTTTGGTTTTTTTTGTCGCTATTTTTAACATGTTTTTGCTGCTATTGTTTGTCATAAATATTGCAGAAAACTCACCAAAAAAATCGTTTAAAATCATTAAAAACTTACTGCGATCCATGACCCGTGAAAACTCGAACCACCGTTGGTGCCGCCTCTATTCTTCGTGTTTTTGGATATATTCAACCTATTCTTAAATAATCTGAACAGATATTTTAAGAATAAAAACTAGCTTTTAGATCGATCCTATGTCCCGAAGGCGCACATTCTGTGAGACCCTGACGTATTTTATTTATTGGAATAATTTCAGGATTGATGGAGTTAGAGTTAATCTTTGACCTCGGGTGTTGGGGTTTGTGCTTCTTCACAGTAGAACAATAGGTGCGTATGAGTTTTACGCTTATTCGGGTTCCGTTGAAACAAGTTTGGTTTGGTTTAAGGCTAGAAAACCAGTTTTACGCAGAAAAACACACTGCCTTAAGGTTCGATCGACAGGAGGGGGTGGCCCAGTCGACTGGACTGAGATTTTCTAGTTCGGTCGACTGAACTAGGGTGTTCGGTCGACTGAACTGTGGCGGTGGGCTTTTTTTTTTGAGGTTTCCAATAGGCTGTTCAGTCGACTGAACTGGGAGTCTAGTCGACTAAACTGAGAATTTTGGTGTTTTTCTATAAATATTTGAGGCTGAGATATTTTTAGGGAGCTTTCTTCCAAGCTAAGTTTCGGTTCTCTCTGCCTTCTCTCTAGATTTCTGAGGGCCCGAGGCTCGGTTTTCAGCAATACGACTGTGGATCCTCGATGTTGGTGTCGGGGGCTTCGTATATATCCGGAAAAAATTTAGTTTCATCGAGGTTCAATTTTTGAGACTTTGAGTTTTGACTCGCCGAGGTAGGATTCTAGACCTACTGTTGTTATGAGGGTGCTATATGCAATTATATGTATTTTTACCGGGTAAAAATGCTTCAAATGTCATATTTTCTATTTAAGCCTTGTTTTTAAGATAGAAAGCATGTTTTTCATTTTTCTTGGCTTATAGTACTGCATGACATGTGGTATTATAGTTTTCAAAGCATTTTCTTGAAAACCGTGGAAAACATTGGTTTTGATTGAAATCTCAACATTATATGTTTCGGAGGTTTGGAGCTCGTCTTCGGGGTTGAGTCTTAGGTTTTGAAACGTTTTGTTGAAAATGGGGAAAAATATTTTTAAAATGTTTTGTTGATCTCCATGTTGATGGATGGATCTATATACATGCATAATGTATTGTTTTGAGAAAATATTTTTGTAGTTGAGCTACGGTACTGTTTTTAGAAGATTATTTAGGTGTACCAGGATGACGTGTATTTGGCACGAGTTGCTCTCGGTGAAAGTCCGAAAACGTGCGCAGTGTAGGTACCTTTCTTATCCTTCGGAGTAGTTCCCGTAAAGAAGGTTGATTTGGGTGCTCTTTTCCCTCGAGTTGTCGGGCTCGTAAAGTTAGCTTTTACATCGCGGTGCTCCGTATAGAACTTGTCATTACCTAGCAGGCTTTTAGTGGTTCAGGACTAGGGTAATGTGCAGGAGTCTATAGTTGTTATCTATATCCCCTTGTGATAGAGTTGGTACATAGAATCATATTCTTCTTCTTTTCCATGATGGTACATTCCGTGAGGGAACAATATTTTGATTACTGTTTTCCATCAACTGTAAAATGTGGTTTTACATTGTTTAAATGCTTGGTTGTGAAGGAAAAATTATTTTGGGGGTCTGATGGGAAAACTTGGGATTTTATGATGTAAAACCTTTTGGCTCTGTGGTTGAGTTAGCTCCCACTATATGATATGTATGGTTTTGAAGACGAAAATGTGGGGTTTTATGAAATAAAACCGTTTTGAGGCTTGTGTTAGTCTGATGGAAAACTGATGATTTTTAGGATGGAAAACCTTTTTAAATCCTGTGTTTGAGTTTGTATGCTTTCGGTTGCATATTTTCTGCTTTACAGCTTTATTGTCTTTTTCTTATTAGGCTTCGGCTCACGGTGTAGAATTTTGCTGCAAAACGTTTTTCAGGTAAGCGTGGTCTTATAGGTTGACCCGGTGGTACCCAGAGGTGGCTAATGACAATACGTCTATTTTGTCTTGATAGGTAGCTTATACGTGTTGTATACGTTTCGTGTTTATTTGTAACGTGCTGTAAACCATATACAACGATTATGGATGTATGCATGTTTTAATGCTTTCGAGAGAACCATGGGTTGATTGTTGTTTTTCGTAGTTTCATACTACGTTTTTCTGTTATTGGGATCAACAGTTTACAAACGAGATTTTCAAATGATTTATGCTTCATTTAAATTCTTGTGCTTCGAGGAAGATTTTTGGAACGGCCTAAACTTCTTTTAAAAATAAAAAGAATTTCTTATCTAAAACTTGTACTTTGTTTTTAATGGCATAGCTGTGGGGCTGTAGCTGTAGTCTTTTGGCTACTCTTGTGAGAGCCTTAATTTTTGTAATTCATTTAATTGAATTATTATTCAAAGAAAACCATTATTCTAAAATGATTAATCACAATCTATGCTTGGTAATAAAATTTAAAGTGAAATTAAAACCCTAAAATTATACACTATAAAGCACAACTCAAAGTTTAATCCAATTAACAAGAATTAAGCTTGTAGCATAACCATAACACATTTTTAACCAATGTTGAACATACAAAATATAATAAAATCATATAATAGCTTAATTCTAGGCTAAAATTAATAATTATACTTGTCATATAATAGAACAAATATAACATAATACACTAAGGTACAATTTTAATCCTATTTGGCACCATTTGTCATAAAAGCTTAAATTGACCCAAGTTACCGTATGTAATTAAAAAAATACCAATAAAATAATAATTAATCATGAAAATTAAGATTTTAACATAAAATCACTAAATTTATTTATTTCTAAT
>JAULJZ010187113.1:0-45840 GCA_032270985.1 Heliamphora pulchella | reverse complement strand
TGCGCAAGATGGGGACCACATGCCCACGGGTTAGCCCCCGAAATGTGGTGGTTGTGTCGTGATGAGTTATAGAGCGACCCATTCCATAATGGCTTCGCGTAGCCTATTGAGGGCGAATGGGGCGATGTTTCTATAAGCTGCGTCCGACAACGGTTCATTAGGTATGATACGGTTTTGTGAAAACTGGGTAATGAGTTAAAAATGGGAATAATGTGAATGAAAGGAATGAGTTAAAAAGAGACATTTCTGTGTGTGGGTGTGTGTGTAAGCGAAAAATGACTTGGTGAAACTTATATTTGTTTTTATTTTGGTTACACCCATCACACCTCACAAATCATGCATTGCACTTTTTTAGTCTTATCCTACGATCTTTGGCTCAAGTTGTATGTATCCAAGTTTTACGGGTTTTAATAAAAGAAAAGCAAGCAAAGGTTGGGATCTTGAAGAATGTTTTGAAAAAAAGGAGCTATTTATATTATTTTGATTTATGGATATAATTGTATATATACATGTTGAAATTTCATATCTTTGCTTCAAAATATTGTATTGGGAGACTTTAATGAGAATTGCTGAAGGCAGGTTTTGTACGCCATAAGGCAATATACTGTATGCATGTTGAAACTGTATGTCTTTTATTTATGAGAGATACACTCCTGTTGGGTATTCCATTGGTTTCAACAGGTGAATTTTAATATATGAAAACTTCTATTTTCATATAAAACTGGTGTTTGATGAATTTTCACGTGACCCTGGGTTTTAGGAGCGTGACACAGAGAGTTCGGGTAAGTGGGGACCGCTCGAGCGGCCCCGAGTTTGCTTTAGCGGATTATCAGCAGATCAGTTTTAAAGTAGCGAGTTGGGGCTTTTATTTTCATTTTCTCTCTTTTCCTTCTCTCTTTAACTCAAGCCTAAAACCCTAGGGTCACCTTCGGAGCATCTTAGAGCTCTTCATATCCTCTTTTGGTGGATCTCTCTTGCTCCTCCTTGGTCCAGACACCGTTAGAGGCCTAAGCTACGCGTTGGAGACTTGCTTCTCATCGTTTGGTTGGTGATCTACCTCGTTGGAGCCTGTTAGAACTTGGTTGTTGCGGTTTTAACATCAAAGAGATAGGATCTAAGACTAATCTTAATCATTGAGGTTTTGCATCAGGAGACAACTTTACAGATCTTTTTACAAAGAGATTACCGACTAAGACTTTTGATAGTCACGTAGAGGGCATGGGAGTCAGATGTATGGCAGTATAATTTTGAGTATAAGTGGAAGATTGTTAGGGTTGATATACTAAAAATCATGTTTTTAGTATTTAATTTTATTTTAACAAAATTAATTTTTTATTTTATGAGAATCTTTATGAGCAATGTATGTGTATCATTTCTTCAATGTTATGCATGAATGTCCGATATTCTGTATATTATTTAATCTGGTGTGTAGAGTACAGCTTACACAGAAAATCAGATTTTAGGTTCTTACAGAATATAAGTTTTATGTTCATAGTTTAGATGAAAATGGATATACCATCAGTATGACTGTAGGACAGAGTTTTAGTAGGCTTGTCTTGGTTACGGGGAACAGATAATAGCGTTGTCTATTGTTCCGACTTTCTGTGCTAGTACACTATGCGTGTATTAAACGGGATATTTGGGGTAATTAATTTTATACTGACTATATAAATTAATTCATACCCCAAGGTTATTATAAATAGTACTTATCCTCTTAATCTTAAAATAATTATTGATTTGCATACATTTAATATTCGTTATTTTGATTCATTAAAGGGTGCAATCTTATATGGGTTTATATTTTCGGTGAGTTCGATAGCGGTATTATTTATATGGCAAATATTAATTATTGTCAGAATCTACGTCTCAAATGATTGGGATTGATAATACCTCCTTAAGGATGCTTATAAAGTTTTGATTGGGCCAAACCCTACAAGTGGATTTAATTATCCAGCGATCAAATAAGTTAAGCGGAAGGGCTTCAAGAATATCAAGATGCCAATTAAATTAAATTGTCAGTAATTAAATTTAATTTGTGGGTATCGAAAATCTTAATATGGGGAGAAATGGTAAGCATTTAATAATAGGAGCTTATGCAAGAAGGTCTTAAGATTATGGGTCAGAGTGCAATTATAGTTCTTTAGTGGTGTGAACTGTAATTTAGTATTTCATTGAAATTGCAGAAACCGCTGCTTCTTTCCATAATTGCAGAAACCGCTAGTAGGTGTCTGTGTTCCACTGAAAATCTTACTCATAATTACTCCCCAGGTCCCTGTTGTAGCCCTATATATATGCGGGTAGGCTGAACCAGTTTCATATCATATATCATATTTTATCTTTCAAAACTAAAGATATCTGGGTTCGACCGGTACGAGTTCTCGATAGTCCGTAGCCCACACTACGTTCGAGGATCGCGTAAGAGAATACAGTAGAAGATCGGACAGAAGTTTCAACTCAGAATCAAATCGTAGTAGAAGAATCGATCGACAAAAGGTATTCTTCTAAATTAACTTTGGTTGCACGGGTTTTATTTTGATCATTCGATATTAAAATTGTTATCTGAAGCCCGTTTCAGTATTTGCTCGTCCAGTTAATTTTTTTCGTTAATCGTTTGTAAAAAATAATGATCTTAGTAGTATTGCCTTCAACAATAGGAAATGTTTTCCACCGAGAAAGCTCATTCTCTTATGGTATCCCCTATATGCATCAAGAAAGCTCATCCTCTTAAGTCTCGCAATAGAGTCGACCAACTAATCTATTCGGGGAAGGGGGAATCGTTTGGGAAGACTTTATTTAGGTCAGTTAGATCGACACATACTCGTAATTTTCTGTACTTTTTCTTGACGACCACAGTGTTGGCCAGATAGCTGGGATAGTAGATCTCTTTGATAGCTTTCGCTTCCTTTAAACGCTGTACTTCCTCAATTACGGCCTGTGCGTGATGCGCAGCATCTTTCCTTGGCTTTTGCATCACTGGCCTTTTAGTGGGATCCACATTCAACCGATGACTGATTACTTTGAGGTTGATCTCCAGCATCTTGTAAGGTGTCCAGGCAAAGACTTCCTTATTGTCATTCAAGAACTCGATTAATTTGGTTTCTTTTAACTTGGTAAGGCTTGAACCGAGCAAGAAGAATCGATCTTTGTCTTCGAGGGTGATATGAACCATCTTTAAATCTTCAATTACTTTCTCTTTGGCTGTTCCACTATAGTCAAATAGAGTTATCCCATCATCAACTTCCACTGTTTTCACCTCGGGGAATTGCTCCTTCCCTTTTATTGTTGCCATAAAGCATTGCCTCGAGGCCTGTTGGTCAACGTTGATTTCAACAACTTCGTCCCCCATTCGAAACTTGAGGGACTGATAATAAGTGGATGGGATGGCTCCTAAACCGTGCATTCAGGTTCTTCCCATTATAGCATTGTAAGAGGACAGTTGATCTATTACCAAGAATTTGGTATTCATTATCGCTGGTCTTGCCTTAATTGGTAATGTGATTCTCCCAATTGTCCACATAAGATCTGTACCGATACCGATACCGATACCGATACCGATACCGATCAACAGATTCATGCATTTTTTCAATGTGTAGTCTTATAATCCGAGCTTCTAAAAGAAACTATAGTATATGAAATCAACTGAACTGTCTTGATCTACCAAGATTCTCATTAAGTCATAATCAGCGATTCTAAGAGTTAAGACTAGAGTGTCGTTGTGTGGGCATTGTACTCCTGCTAGGTCGTTATTAGAGAAGATTACCCCTTCACCTTGGAACACAACTAAGCACTCACTTATTCTTCAGCGCTTTCCCCTTCCACTTGCTGTGTGTGGGCTAGGGTTCTTGCCTGATGCCGAATTGCGACATTAGTGATGGGCTCAGTTGTGTTGTGAATGACTTTCACTACCCCAAGAGGGGCATCCCTATGTTTGGGAACCTTGTCCTGGTTCTATGGTCGTTCTTCTTGGGAGGTCCTTTCTTTATCCACATGTCCAGCTCGTACTAAGTCTTCTAAATGCTTTTTGAACGTACTGGATTCACTAGTTAAATGGCCATGATCTTGAGGATAAAGACACTTCTTCTTTGGATCTCGTCTATTCGGATCTCCGATTAGCTTGGGTGGCCACTGAAAGTATGGCTTATCCTTAATTTGATCCAGGAGTTTGTGTAGTGGTTCTTTGAACACGGTCTGTAACGCCCAGTAAGCCCTAGATTCCCTCTTCTCCTGCGGATCTTTCTTTAGCTTTACACTCTTCTGGTTTTTCTCCTTCCTTTCTGGTCATTTCACAAAAGCCACACTTTGCTTGGCCTGACTTATGTCTTTCTTAACTTTGGCATGTTGTTCAATCTCGACCATTAGTTCGGACATACTCTGAACTACCTTCTTTGTTAGGGACTGCTTCATCATACTCTGTGGTGGTAGCCCCATCTTGAATGATGCCACTGCCAACTATTTGCTACAATCCACGATCTCATTATAACATTCCCAATAGCGCCGCACATATTCTCGAATAGTTTTCCCTTCACTCTTTTTAAGAGAAAGTAGCATATCAAAGCTTTTAGGCTATTAGCTGTTGGTGATGAATTGAGCTGTGAAGAATTCAGCCAATTGCTGCCAGTTGACCATAGAGCGTGGTGCCAACTTGTGAAACTAGCTTAGGGCTATTTCACCGAAACTGAAGGGAAACATGCTGCAAAGAAGTGCATCGTTCCCACTCCAGTGTGCCATTGCTTACCTATATGTCTGATATGGCTTACCGGGTCTGCCTTACCATCAAACATCTCGAATTTCTGGGGGGAGAACTTACGAGGAGGATTTGCATTCTCGATTTCCTCGGCCAATGGTGAAATCGAGATCTGTTCAAGGGCCTTTCTTGTCACATCGTGGGATGTTCAACCCCCGACCTGTTGCATCCTAGCATCCATCCTTCCCTCTAGCCATACCCGAAGATCCTAATTTGGATCTTATTCGGGCTTAATACCCTTCTAAAGGGCTAACCGAATAGATTATGCCTCAATAGTTTCAGCTTGCCGAATACTCCTTTAGCTCTCTTCGAGCACCTTGCACCTTTGTCTCTGGAGATGGTTCTAACTATAGGATTCTGGGCTTTGTTCGGATTCCTCGTGTTTGGGATTACGTCGTTGCCTCACGCGAGTCTCTCTATGTTTCTCCTCTTTGATTCCTCTATCTAAGTTCCTTGATTTCTTTGTCACGACGTATCATTCTCTCTTCCAGATCATCAATGATCCTGTTACGCCGAGTAAGCCTTTCTTCCATGCTCTCCCTTTTGCTTGAAGAGGGGGGTGAGGGTCATCCTCCCCTAGAGCAAGTAGTGGAATAACGTAATCACCTCCCATCTTGTGAGGCGTCGCCCTTGCACCTTCAGATTTCTCTTGCGGCTCTAGCTGCCCTAGGTTGATCCGACATTACTGTTATCGACCTCTTGGGGACATCTCCTTGCCCCGAATTTGACTTCTAGCGACTCCGGTAGGGGTTTGGCTCATGATTTCTTAGTTCAAGATCGTGTCACTTCCTATAGACAGCACCAAATTGTACGTGTTAAAAAATGTTGGCATAATCAAAACCAACCTGATTGGTTTATTTAGTAATCTCGAACAAAATGAGAGCCGAACTCCTAATTGCCGAACTCCTAATTGCCGAACTCGTTGATGGTTACTTTTGTCGTTCCCGAACTCCTGCAAGGCAAGAAGACCGTTAGTGCTCTCTAGCCTGATTTAACTAGGAAGCACTTCGACGTTAAAATTAGATTTCTCTCTGAGAGAATTCTAAATAAGAACTGAGTTCAGAATTTCGTACTTGGGTGCTTGGAGCGCCTGCCTTTTTGTAGGGATCGAAATCAGGATAGTTGAGTTCTTTTGGGACTCTACTAATTATCCCTTATCTCTAACTTATCAGAGATTTTGCCTTATCTTTAAACAATCCTAATTACCCGTGGAGGCTTTTTCTCCATTCCTCGATCTGTCGTTGCGGGGATGGAGTATGCCCGAGTGATCCTCTTGCTCAGGACTTATTAGATAACTGACTTATTATGTTTTAGGGAGGCCCGAGCTTCCTTGTGTACTAACCAATTTGAGTGGGCCGAACTAATTGTGGGTGACCCTATTATGTAACCCGTTTATTCTTTGATCTAAGTTGGGTCTCAAGCCTTGTACTTAATTCGCCTTCGACTAGTTTTGTTGCTTTTATTATTTTTTTTCCGTGTATAAAAAATGTATATATATTTGTACATTATTTGGCTTGTGTACGACGACTGGCAATCTTTGGATTCCCGTTTGGTGCTAAGTACCCATTTTGCCACCAAAAAATCTCATTTCTATTCCCATTATCCCCTCTTCGTACCTCTCTCCATGGTCAGACAACACAAAATCAACCAAACAACCACCCAGAAACGTCTTCGGAAACCTAGCAAGCATTTAAATAGATCCTCCGCTCTTTGATAGATTGGATTGATATATCTGTGATTCTCTATATATATATTGTCATCTATATCTCGTTTTACTCCAATCTTGAATCTTGATGGGCTATCTAACTTGTAACGCTGAATCTGCAATTGCAGTCTCCAATTCCCAGTCCGCAACACCCTCCAAGAAGAAAACCCATTACAGTGAAAAACCCATCAAAGTCCAACACTTCGAATACAGGGACCTTGAAGCCGCCACCAATGGCTTCTCCGACCAGAAGCTTCTGGGCAAAGGCAGTCATGGCCTAGTCTACAAGGGCGTCCTCCGCAGCGGCCGTCTCGTCGCAGTTAAGAAGCCTTCTTCTAGAGGCACCCAATCCGCCGCTAGACTTTCCTCGGACAACCCTGACGAAGCCGACAACGAAATCGAGATTCTCTCCAAACTCCACAGCCCCGGACTCGTTAATTTGTTGGGGTTCACGAACGACACCAGCGACCACCGGCTCTTGGTGGTTGAGTTCATGAGCAACGGTACTCTCTATGACGCCCTTCATTCGAATCCTCGACCACCCAATTGGGCCCGAAGAGTCCGGCTCGCTCTTCACACGGCAAAGGCCGTCGACACCCTCCATTCTTCGATCCCTCCTGTGATCCACCGCGACATCAAGTCGGCCAACGTGTTGATTGATCGTAATTTCAACGCCCGGTTGGGCGATTTTGGGTTGGCTCTGCGTTGCCATGCCGATAATTATCGACTCCGATCGACTCCGCCCGCAGGTACAATGGGATATCTTGATCCATGCTATGTGACTCCTGATAATCTTAGTACTAAGACTGACATTTTTAGCTTTGGTATTCTATTGTTGGAGATTATAAGCGGTAGGAAGGCAATTGATGTTGGGCATTCGCCTCCATCAATTGTCGATTGGGCTATTCCACTGATAAGGAGAGGGAAGCTTTTGGCCATATATGATCCGAGGATTGAACCTCCCAAGGACCCTTTGGTGAGGAAGCAATTGGCGGTTATAGCAGCTAAGTGTGTGAGGTCCTGTAGGGAGCGGAGGCCATCGATGAAGGAGGTTGTCGAGAGTCTCAGTGGGTTGATTAAATTGGTTCCTCTTCATTCATGGAATAGTTTTAGTAATCCATGCTTGATGGTTGAGGCAGTTGGGCGCCCAGTTGAATCTGGGAATGCCCAGTTGAATTTGAGGCTGAATGGCGTGGAAGAAGGTAATTTGGATGCTAAGTCTGCTAGGCCATTGAGGAATTCCCGGAGAGTTTACTCTGATTTGGGTATCAGGAACAATTTGATGGATCTTATGGCTGGCACTGATTGGGAATCTGATTCTTGGGGCGAGCCAGTTGGTGGGGTGGATCCTAAATTAAGATCTGAAAATGGAAGTTCTAGTTTCGAAATTGGAAATGGAAGATTTGTTGGCAGAGGGAGAACTCGGCTTCTGCCTCGTGACAGTGACGATGGGAGTGTCTTTTGGTTGAGGCGAAATCAATCAGGTGAGGGGGAATCAAATCGATATTCTAGAGGAGATAATAAGATTGGTGCTCAATCTAGTTTTACTGCTGAGATTGAGGAAGATGATCATAGCTAGTTCACGGCCAAAATCTGTTTGGACCTCCATTTGAGGTCTCTTGCTGATTTTGAAGGTTGACGAATGTAAGCTTCTCTTGCTTGCAAATAACACTGATGTAGACATGGTTTCATTTAATAATTGATTTCAGTGTTCTTGAATTTCTTAATCCATTATGTAGCTGAAGGGCTCAATGATGATGAACCTTCCATGAGACGTTAATCCCTTCTTCTGTTTGCTCATTAAAAAAAGTTAAATGAATAAGAGAATGTAGCTAATTGTGAAGCGGCATATAATACAGATGATTCTCCGCGCCGTATAGATAAATGTTGAGCGGTAGCTTTTCTACTGCTAGCTGAATGGAAATTAATATCGTGAGACGGATTGAATTGTTACAACCTCTAATGGTTTGAAATTTATTTTAAGAGAATTTTTTTTATACAATTAATTGAAACATAGAAGAACAAAAAAATATACATGTTACAAATGGTATATTCCAGGCAAATTACATTAAGTACCATATAAGAGGATTCATCGAAACACCAAATCAGCCAAAACCCCTGTTTTACGGCGGGAGTATCCTATCAAAGCATATTATACGTCCTATCAAAGCTATCAAATAAAAATCACAACAAACACCTAAAATGAGCAAGGGGGCCACTGGCGAGTATCAAATCCAAAGTGAGCTCAGAAGAGAATCAAAGGTAGCCGGAGCTCATATGAGAATCAAAGGTAGCTAGGGCCTCCTATTTCACCATGTAGGGCTTCTTCTTCTTCTTCTTCTTCTTCTTGGACATTGTTGAAAAAGGAAATTGGGATTTTTTTTCTTTTTTGAATAATTAATTGTTTCTTGGGGTTGCTAAGTACTTGATATTGTCTTCTTTTATTGTTATTATTTCCTGGTGGAATTATTATTGATTGAAGCAAGAAAAGACAGTACACTTGGTTGGGTTCTCTTTGACCAGCTGTGAATGAACCACCTTCTTAAAAGCTAGTATATGAACCCCTGCATTGATTCTTTCTAGTCTTTCTACTCTTTCTACTCTTAGGCTTAGGTTTTCCATTTTCAGACATACAAAGTTCTTAATTTTCAAAGTTTATGGAGCTTTCGTTGATACGTTTGAAGGGTGTCGTGGATCTTTTACGAACTCAACAAGCTGGAGTATCAATTTTTTGGCTACGAAAATCTGGAACAGTTAGGCTCAAGTCAAATTCACCGCTATGATGTCTTCCGCGATGTATGGACATTATGTACCTGAACTCATGGAATGGTTTGTGCTTGAAATGAAACAAATTAAATTCAAGATACAAATTTATATTTCGGGCACGATTGGCAATTAGCTTAAAAGTTAGTTTTTTTGATTTTTTATATTTTTAGCTAAAAAGTTAAATTAGGTTCAAAATAAGTTATTTGGTAACTTGACTTTTAAGCTAGTTTTTTTTTAAGTTGACTGTTTGAGTAAAAAACTAATTTTTTTACTTTTTGTTCAAAGTGGACAATTTTACCATTCTATATTTAATATTAACAATTATATATAGTTGGTACTAGTATTAGTAGTAATATAAGTTATGAATAATGGGTGTTATTGTATTTTAAAAATGGTAAAAATTTGAATGGAATATTTTGAGAGTTTACGTTTTAATTTGACTTTTTGACTTTTTAGCTTTTCTATTTTTTTGTCAAACAGCAACATTGGCTTTTTAGCATTTTTAGACAAAAATCCAAAATGCCAAGATTACCAATTAGGGCTTTCATCTCAAATTTCAAACAAAATTTAGAAACTTCTACTCTACCTATCTTGTCAAAAACAATGTTACATAGACTCAAATACGAGGATCGCTTGTACTTACATGTCTAAGTGTTAAATTTATCACGTTTTAATGACAAAGGTGTTGGGACACAACAAAATACTCATATTTTTTAATATATATATTTTTATTTTTTTAAGTAAATATTGTTTATGAAGTTCTATAGAATATTTCATAATAACATAAAAGAATTTATACATGGTTCTATAACAATTCGAATTACCAAATGGGCTTATTAGATAAATTTTCAATTAAAAATACTTGACACATATTCCATACCCTATCTTAATATAGAGTGTTGGATATTGATATTTTATACATTTAGAAAAATCTATGTAATAGAAGTTGGAAAGGTCATTTTTTGTACGTGTTATGATAATGTCATAGAACTAATGTTACTTTAGAAATGGCGTATGGCAATAGTTTTTTTTGTGTAGCTGAATTAATAAACTTATAAATTATAACTCAAAAGAAGTGATTATAACTCCAAGTAGAAATTTCAAGTATTTGTTAAAATTATGAACTTATAATTTCAAGTAATATAATTTATATTTGTTAATTTAAAATTAGAAGTTACAAATAAAAAGTTATAAGCACACTTATTTAGATATTCTTATTTTTTTGCTGAACAAGTTGAAAAGATAAAATTTAAGCTCAAACAAACACATGCTTTGTTATTGGTGTTATAACCTGCTGGTCAATGGTGGACATCAGGAAATGAATCTAGCTACCTGAGTGGTATCGTTTCCTCAATCTTTGCCTTTTGTCTCAATGGACATTAAAAGTAAATGTCTTTCAAGAATCTCCATTATTTGTGGTTGTCCTACTTGTTTGTCTTCCCCTATTTTAGCCTCGATAATTAACCTAATAATTAAACTGATCCACAAGATGGTCTAGTTTGATATAATTATCAGATTATACCAAAGCCAACTTTGTCCTTTTCTTATATTCTTGTCTCATACAGGTAAGTGTGAACACAATTTCTTTTCATTTTCTTATATTATAATTGTTTGTGCGTCTGTTCCAAGAGAAAGGTCGATTATTGCGAGGGCTATAGCTTCAATCAACCTATAGCTTTCCCAACACCTTATTCAACATCTATCAACAATGATAACAAGAATTTCAACTTGATTTAGAATACTTTTTGGTGGGTTATGTTACTTAGCTAGGCTCAAGTACAAGTGTCGAACTCGATACATGTCTAGAGGTGAGACTCATTCATCCTCCTAATTATAGAATATAGGGACGCTATTATAACAAAGTGGACACTCATCATCTTAATTACAGTATATAAGGACTCGACTAACAAAGTGGACACTGGTTCAAAAATATGATACATATAATGTATTACATTCATAATTATATTTTATATATGTATATGTTATATACATACAAATTTTTGTAGATGGTGACTTAAAAATACCACATATATGGAATAATTTCCCAATAATGTAAGATTTCTTTTTTTAAAAAAATAATGCTAGAGACCTCGGTATTTAAATTTTTCAAAAGGATAACAATGTAGTAGTTCATATGAATTTTTTCGCATATTTTTATTTTTTAAAATGAAAAAAAATCATGTGATTATTGTGTCTAGCTAGAAATTGTCCTATCCGACACAGATCCCAAGTTGGTAACGTGTCATGTTGACAACAATCCGACACCTGAATTGGAGAGTCGATGAACTATAATTGTTCAGAACTTATGTGAGGGGATACCATTAAGATGCTACACTCTAATTGTTGGGAACTTATATCAGGGGATACCATTAAGATGCTACCATTTCTTGTACTTCTTTCCTTTAGACCCCGCTCCAAAGTATCGCTTAGTGGGACCATTCTTGTATGCTTGGTGAGGTTTAATGAACACACTGTTTTGTTTCTACCTCAGTACTATTGGTTTCTTGCCTGTCACACTTTTGATTGAGAATCAATTATTAAGTCTTTACTACATATCTGAACCCGTGAGATTTAATTGATAAATTGTCATGTTTGTAGAATTTTTTTCGAGGCCATGCGTATGAAATGTTATACAACTCTTTCAAATTGAAGTTATTTTTTTCATGCTATGATTGGATGACATAAATTGTAAGAAAAGGTTAAATGGGATTCCTGATCTCCATTAGGCGGAGGTAATGGAGACAGAGACCCGTTGTACTACCGAAAACATAAAAGGCTATGTTTGTTTTGAAGGATTGGATTGGATTGGCAATCCTTAATAGAAGTTCTATACCATGTTTGGATGTAAAAAGAAAAGGTAGACAAACAATCCTAAACGGATTGACAATTCTACAAATGAGAGATAACTCAATCCCATGGAAGGGAGTGTAACATATTATCCAAGAATTGGAAGTCAAACTTTAAGACCATGAAATGACTATTATACTCTTGAATAAAAATATTATTGTTAGTTCTAGGCAACCAAGGGGGGAGGAATTGAGTTTTAAAAAGATAATAATAATTTTTAAAAATTTTTTGAAAACATTTTAATATTGTAAATAAATGTAGCAAGATAATCAAAGATTAAAATAATGCAATTATTAAAATTGTTAGGGATAGAGAGAATGAACCAAATACCAAGGATTTATAGTGGTTCAGTTTCTTCCAAACCTACGTTCACTTCTCAAGTCTCCCCTTGAGAATTTTCACTATGTAGAATGCTTCACGGCCGCATTCCATGCCTTACGACCTCAAGATTTTCCTTGAGAATATCCATAAGGATAGGAATATTTACAAGCACATTCAGAGGCCTTACAACAGCTTCAAGATGATCCCATGAAAATAATCCCCTATTTTCTTCTAATCACTCTTGAACTCTTATTTGATGAGATTTACTTACTTACTCAAAGATAAATGGTGGCTCACCCTTGGATACAAAAAATGAAGAGGTAAAAATGAGAATCACTTACTCTCTTTACAGAAATTAATTAGTAATAAATAAAGAGGTAAAGAGAGATGAGTACAAGAGCTGGAGTTACAGTAATAAATAAAAGTTTGAAGATTTTGAGTTTGAATCAAGCAATAGAACAGTGATTGTAAATCTCTAGATGTTTTCATTGCTGAGAAGTAACTCATTTTATAAGCTCTGGAGCATTTATAACCGTTGGAGGTAGGTGGGGGCATTAAATACCAAAAATTCAACAGTTGAAGTCTATCGCGAATTTGAATTTTCGTCGCAGGTTTCGATACAATTTCTTTATGGTCGACATAAAATGTCTAGGGTAAGGATCTTCAAATGATTGGGTCGACTCAATTCGTCTGAGGTGTCGACATAATTTCTACATTCTTTCTCACCAACACAACGGTGTCGACACAAAAATTTTGTAGGAACCCTCGGGAGATTTGTGTTTACTCATTTGGACTTTGTTGTCGACACTAAATTTCTTCAGACAGGCTTAGGATATTTGTGTCGACTCGTCTTCAATTTGTGTCGACACACAAATTCTACAGGTGATCTCGGTACTTTTGTGACGACTCTTTTTTCATTTGTGTCGACTCAAAGTTCCGGAAAACGAAAGTGAGGAACCACTTTTGTGTCGACACAAACTCAATTTGTGTAGACTCATTTTGAGTGCAGAGAGCTTTGGCTATTTTGTGTTGATACAAAATTTATTTGTGTCGACACTAACTTTTAATACTTGAGACATCTTCAACAGATAGTTAGGGTGTCAAATTATTTGTTTAAAGGTGTTGATACACTTGATATCTCCAAGTATTTCTTCCCTTAAAGTATTGACTTGATTATCAATTAGGTTCAAAATAAAATATTCTCATAATCAAGAATATTTAGGCGTTTTAATTCTTTTGAGAGATAAGTCATTTCTTTTACCTAAAGGTGTCAACTCATTTGTTTAATATGTGTCAACATTTTCTTTTTAGAAAATATAAAAAATTATCCCTTGGGCTAACAATTATCATTGATTTAATTTTTTAAAAATATTATTTGATTCTTAATTTAGACAATATTATCCTAGGATTATTACTCTAATGTCCCGGAGGACTACGAGTCGAAGGATCCCGGGGGTTTAGGGGTCTAGAGCTCTTGGGTTTTGAGGTCCCGATGGTTTGGGGTCTTGGGTTCCCAAGGGGTATGGGGGTCCAGGGTCCTAAGGTCCTGGGGATCCGAGGTCCTAGGGGTCCTGGGGGTCCTAGGAGTCCCGGGGGTTTGTGTCACGCCCCAAACTCCAGGTCACGTGAAACACCCACAAACAACCGACCCGAGAATACACTCTCAAAATAAACCATACATGCATTGTATATATAAACGCCTAACGGCTTACAAAACATAAGGCTCCAACGCCAAAAGCTTATACTACACGGTTCCAACATCGAAAAACATGTTACAACATATACATGTAACAGAAAGAACAAAAAGGAAGGCAAAAGCACATCCACCTCTCCAGCACCTCCTGATCAACCTGCGTGATCGGTATCTGAAAAAAAGCAAATCCCACACCGTGAGCCAAAACTCAGCAAATTCTAAACAACACATGCAGTATAAGCTAAACATACTCGATAAACGAAGTGCAATTTTTAACTCTCTTTCAAGCCAACAAAACAATTTGAAAATTGTTTTAGATCACGACTCACCAGAGCCAGAAAACTATTTTCACATGCAAGGAAAAGCGAGGATAAAAATCACTTTTCGACTCATCAGAGCATTGAAAACAATTGTAGTATTACGACTCCCGTAGGCCGATAATACATTATTTTGACTCCTGTAGGCCGATAATACATTATTTTGACTCCCGTAGGCCGATAATACAGTTTTAAGAAAATTTGTCTATCCATCCCAATATGCAGTACATGCAATCCATGAATCTTCTAAGACTTTCACCGACAGACCACTGCCCAATCCAGGCGTCTTCTAGGACTTTCACCGACGGACCGCCACACAATCACAGCGTCTTCTCGGACTTTCACCGACGGGTCGCTACCCAATCACAGCGTCTTTTCAGACTTTCACCGACGGATCGCTACCCAATCCAATGCAATACACGCAACCCGTGCAATGCACACACACACGTGCCTCGTCAGAACCTCATTTCAGCCGACAGAGCGCGCACACATCCACACATGCACCCGCGCATCATCAACTAGAATTTTACATCTATTCCATTCCATACATATATGCAAACCTAAATTAGGATTTAATGCATAAAATCACGTACCAGCACTACGTGCCACAAACCCCGTCACATACTACACATGCGACCCACGCAACACTTGCATTCCATGCAACATGCATTACATGCATCCATTCCTCATATTCCACATACCCATGCCTATAAAACTATAAGTTTTAAAGCATAAATCACGTCACACGTAACGATATCAAGCCATGTAATTCACTTACATAATCCATGCATAATAACCACAATTATAAATGCATAAAAGCAGCTATAAACACACATAGTCATAAAATCTCAAATCGTGACATCACCCGTCACAAAACCCTACACGACATCACATGCCACACACATCGTCATTCGATACCCAAACGACCTAGCCACAAATCGGGACCCGTCCACACACCGGACAACCTACGATACAAAAAACCAAAACCTAACCCGGAGGCCAACACAGCCCAAGCGCTCGAACGCTCAACCACTGCTCGAGTGGTCCCCTACTGACGTAACAAACTGCCATCACCCCGCTCAAGCGCACCACCACCGCTCGAGCGGTCAACCACCGACTCAACACTCTGGCACCACCCCGCTCGAGCGCTAAACCATCGCTCGAGCGGTCAACACTGGGAGAAAACTCAAACCAGGAACTGAAACCAAGCGCCTGCACACAACGTTACACGAACCACCACGCATACAACCGTGCACTAACACCCCGCATGAAATGACCAACACCCTCTCTGTGACTTCAATTGAAAGGACCCCATAATCTAATCAAATAAAAATCACTAGAGGCGAGCAGTTGATCGAGCCCCATAACCCAATCGACCGAGAGGCCACCACACGACTCCCGAAGCCATCACACAACCAATCGAACCTCAAAAAGAATCCACAAGTATTTGAATCGACTAATTCCCATAAATCAATCAATTGAATACCATAGGACGCCAATTGGAAACCAAAGAACCAACCACCAAACCACAAAACACCAACAAACTCCCAAGGCCCTAACATGACCAAAACGGACTCACACACGTCCAACACGGCAAATACGAACCCACACATGCCCAACACGGCCAACACAAACCCACAACACCTACAAGAACACTAAAACGCTCCACGAAACATGGAATTAGGTTAAAAGGGCCAACAAGGATGAAAAATAACCTTTTCCCAAACATTCGGCAAAAAACGGGTGAAAAACGGTTTGGAAATCTTGACACACCATCACTCTTTTGATCATAACTTTTCCCACAAAAAACATTTTGAGGTGAGAGAGGTGCCATTGGAAAGAGGACTTCCGGGGCTTCAATTTGAGTACATGAACGACCTAATTTCGAGTTCGGATGAGGGAGATAACATCAAAATAAAACGGCCCTGCGCAACCAGTTCGCTCGAGCGGACATAGGGCGGTCGAGCGAGTTACCACTCGAGAAGAACCCAAATTTTCTGTTCTTGAGTGTTCTTGACCCCCAAACTCTCAAACATCCACTATGTTGCATCAAAACACCCTTAAACTTACCGATTCGCATATATATAACACCCAAGGACATACACAAGCCCAAACATCTAGAGTCACCGAACGAAAAATCTCAAAACCTCATTCCATCCACCGAAATCAACACAACCCCATTTTGAAATTAAAAACTGATTTACTTGAAATAAACTCAGATCTACAGCCATCTAATCGTTAAAAATGCACACGATTACACGTAGCACCCTTATAAGACATGAGAGTTTAGGATCCTACCTCGGTGAGTTAAAAACTCGATGCCTCGAATGTCGTGCAAAATCGAGCTTCGTCGGAATAAAATTCTGACCGGATGTTTGCGTAGACCTCGATGCCGATACCAAGAATTTGAAGTCTGATCGTCGAAAATCGAGCCTTGGGCCCCCAAGAAGTTAGAGAGAAGGCAGAGAGAAAAAAAAAGAAATTTAGGAGTTAAATTTTAAAAATATCTTTTGAAAATATCTAACTCCAGATATTTATAGGCCTCCAAAATATCTTTTTTTGAATTTTTTTAAAATTCGCGCTGCAACACACCACGGCCCCGGGAACCTACCCCGCATGCATATCTAAGCCTGATCATGCATATAAACTCGTAAAAACATGCAGCGATAAAAACACCAAACGCGCGTTGAAAAACGCCGTAAAAAGAAAACGGGTCTGTGTCTCACAACTCTACGTCCCTTAAAAGAATTTTGCCCCCGAAATCAACTCAAGGTCAAAGAAACAAACTGTCGATCGCAATCGACACAGGCATACGAGATGGTCAACCAAACCATTCTTAGGATATAGTCAAACAAGGTTAGGCACCCTAAACAATAGTCAACTATCTCAAAGACACGGGATCTACGACCCGTCTCAACCTCACCACCTCCTCAACCGTCGTCTCAACACAGCACATCACCCACTGAGTCCACCACCAACTCCAAACCCACGGCCATAGTCTCGAACACAACCTCACCCTCTCCGCGCAAACATCGCGTCTATATGAAAGCATAACAGCATATAAGATGCAACACAGAAGCATGAACATAAACGCTAACCACATAAGCATGTTCACACATAGCCACATAGATTCATGCTAAACAACCCCACATACCGAGGAGAACCGACAAGAATGACACGTCAATCTGGATAACCTACTCAGATTACCGGTTAGAAATCACGTCAGCTAAACGCGTTTTTAACTTGGCCCCCAAGTTTGTTAATCCAAACGCCCAAAGGCAGGACTAATCAATCCCATAGTTCAACCCCCATGCTCACATATACACATCATTCACATATATAACATGCTGACACGTTCATGTTATCAAAACGTCTAAACACATGCAATGAAGCACACGCAACAAAGCTCACATACACCCTCTTCCCACAGCTCATAGGCATTCGAACTCAGAGCTCTGATACCAATCTGTCATGCCCCAAACTCTGTGTCACGTGAAACACCCACAAACAACCAACCTGAGAATACACTCTCAAAATAAACTATACATGCATTGTATATATAAACACCCAACGACTTACAAAACATAAGACTCCAACGCCAAAAGCTTATACTACACGGTTCCAACACCGAAAAACATATTACAACATATACATGTAACAGAAAGAACAAAAAGGAAGGCTAAAGCACTTCTACCTCTCCAGCACCTCCTGATCAACCTGCGTGACCGGTACCTGAAGAAAGGTAAATCCCACACCGTGAGCCAGAGCTCAGCAGATTCTAAACAACAAATGCAGTATAAGCTAAACATGCTCGATAAACGAAGTACAATTTTTGACTCTCTTTCAAGTCAACAACATAATTTGAAAACCGTTTTAGATCACGACTCACCAGAGCCAGAAAACCATTTTCACATGCAAGGGAAAGCGAGGACAAAAATCATTTTTTGACTCATCAGAGTATTACGACAAAAATTATAGTATTACGACTCCCGTAGGCCGATAATACAGTATTTCGACTCCCATAGGCCGATAATACAGTTTTAAGAAAATTGGTCTATCCGTCCCAATATGCAGTACATGCAATCCATGAATCTTGTCAGACATTCACCGACGGACCACTACCCAATTCAGGCGTCTTCTTGGACTTTCACCGACGGGCCGCCACCTAATCACAACGTCTTCTCGGACTTTCACCGACGGGTCGCTACCCAATCACAGCGTCTTCTCGAACTTTCACCGACGGGTCGCTACCCAATCCAATGCAATACACACAACCTGTGTAGTGCACACACACACACGTGCCTCATTAGGACCTCACTTCAGTCGACAGAGTGCACACACATCCACACACGCACCCGTGCACCATTAGCTAGAATTTTACATCTATTCCATTCCATACATATATGCAAACCTAAATTAGGATTTAATGCATAAAACCACGTACCAGTACTACGTGCCACAAACCCCGTCACATACTATACGTGCTACCCACGCAACACTTGCAATCCGTGCAACATGCATTACATGCATCCATTCCTCATATTCCATATACCCATGCCTATAAAACTATAAGTTTTAAAACATAAATCACGTTACACGTAACGATATCAAGCCATGTAATTCACTTACATAATCCATGCATAATAACCACAATTATAAATGCATAAAACCAGCTATAAACACACATAGCCGTAAAACCTCAAACCGTGACATCACCCGTCACAAAACCTGACACGACATCCCATACCACACACACCGTCATTCGATACCCGAACGACCTATCCACAAACCAGGACCCGTCCACACACTGGACAACCAATGTTGCAGAAAACCAAAACCAAAACCTAACCCGGAGGCCAACACAGCCCAAGCTCTCGAGCGCTCAACCATTGCTCGAGTGGTCCCCTACCGACATAACACACTGCCATCACCCCGCTCGAGCACACCACCACCGCTCGAGCGGTTAACCACCGACTCAACACTCTGTCACCACCCCACTCGAGCGCTAAACCACTGCTCGAGCGGTCAACACTTGGAGAAAACTCAAACCAAGAACCGAAACCAAGCACCCGCACGCAATGATACACGAACCACCACGCATACAACCGCGCACCAACACCTTGCATGAAATGACCAACACCCTTTCCGTGACTTCAATTGACAGGATCCCATAATCCAATCAACTAAAAATCACTAGAGGAGAGCATTCGATCGATCCCCATAACCCAATCGACCGAGAGGCCACCACACGACTCCTAAAGCCATCACACAACCAACGAAGCCAAAAAGAATCCACATGTATTTGAATCGATTAATTCCCATAAATCAATCAATTGAATACCATAGGATGCCAATTGGAAACCAAAGAACCAACCACCAAACCACAAAACACCACAAACTCCTAAGGCCCTAACACGACTAAAACGGACTCACACACATCCAACACGGCAAACACGAACCCACACATGCCCAACACGGCCAACACAAACCCACAACACCCCACAAAACATGGAATTAGGTCAAAAGGGCCAACAAGGATGAAAAACAACCTTTTCCCAAACATTAAGCAAAAAACGGGTGAAAAACGAATTTGAAATCTTGACACACCTTCACTCTTTTGATCATAACTTTTCTCTCAAAAAAAAAATTGAGGTGAGAGAGGTGCTATTGGAAAGAGGACTTTCGGGGCTTCAATTTGAGTACAAGAACGACCTAATTTCGAGTCCAGACGAGGGAGATAACATCAAAACAAAACGGCCCTGCCAAACTAGTCGGCTCGAGCGGACATAGGGCGGTCGAGCCAGCTACCACTCGAGAAGAACCCAGATTTTTCGTTCTTGAGTGTTCTTGGCCCCCAAACTCTCAAACATCCACTATGATGCATCAAAACACCCTAAAACTTACTGATTCGCATATATATAACACCCAAGCACATACAAAAGCCCAAAACATCTAGAATCATCGAATGAAAAACCTCAAAACCCGATTCCATCCACCGAAATCAACATAAAACCCCATTTTGAAATTAAAACCCGATTTTCTTGAAACAAAGTAAGATCTATAGCAATGTAACCGTTAAAAACGCACACGATTACACGTAGCACCATTATAAGGCATGAGAGTATAGGATCCTACCCAAATGAGATAAAAACTTGATGCCTCGAACCACGTGCAAAATCGAGTTTCGTGGAAATAAAATTCTGACCGGATGTTTGCGTAGCCCACGATGCCGATACCAAGAATCCGAAGTCTAATCGTCGAAAACCGAGCCCTGGGCCCCCGAGAAGTTAGAGAGAAGGCAGAGAGAAAAAAAAAAAATTTAGGAGTTAAGTTTTAAAAATATCTTTTAAAAATATCTAACTACAGATATTTATAGGCCTCCAAAATATCTTTTTTTGAATTTTTTTAAAATTCGCGCTGCAACACACCACGGCCCTGGGACCCTACCCCGCATGTATATCTAAGCCCGATCATGTATCTAAACTCGTAAAAACATGCAGCAATGAAAACACCAAACCTGCGTCAAAAAACACCGAAAAAAAAAACGGGTCAGGGTCTCACAACTCTACGCCCCTTAAAAGAATTTCGCCCCCGAAATTCAACTCAAGGTCAAAGAAACAAACTGTCGATCGCAATCGACACTAGCATACGATATGGTCAACCAAACCATTCATAAGATATAGTCAAACAAGGTCACGCATCTTAAATAATAGCCAACTATCTCAAAGACACGGGATCTACGACCCGTCTCAACCTCACAACCTCCTCAACCGTCGTCTCAACACAGCACACCACCCACTGAGTCCACCACCAACTCCAAACCCACGGCCATAGCCTCGAACACAACCTCACCCTCTCTGCGCAAACATCGCGTCTATATGAAAGCATAACAGCATATAAGATGCAACACAGAAGCATGAACATAAACGCTAACCACATAAGCATGTTCACACATAGCCACATAGATTCATGCTAAACAACCCCACATACCGAGGAGAACCGACAAGAATGACACGTCAATCTGGATAACCTACTCAGATTCCCGGCTAGAAATCACGCCAGCTAAACGCGTTTCTAACTTGGCCCCCAAGTTTGTTAATCCAAATGCCCAAAGGCAAGACTAATCAATCCCACAGTTCAACCCCCGTGCTCACATATACACATCATTCACACATCTAACATGCTGACACGTTCATGTTATCAAAACGTCTAAACACATGCAATGAAGCACACGCAACCAACCACACACGGAATACACCCTCTTCCCACAGCTCATAGGTATTCGAACCCAGAGCCCTGATACCAATCTGTCACGCCCCAAACTCCGGGTCACGTGAAACACCCACAAACAACAAATCCGAGAATACACCCTCAAAATAAATCATACATGCATTGTATATATAGACACCCAACGGCTTACAAAACATAAGGCTCCAACGCCAAAAGCTTATACTACCCGGTTCCAACACCGGAAAACATATTACAACATATACATGTAACAGAAAGAACAAAAAGGAAGGCTAAAGCACTTCCACCTCTCCAGCACCTCTTGATCAACCTGCGCGACCAGTACCTGAAGAAAAGCAAATCCAACACCGTGAGCCAGAGCTCAACAGATTCTAAACAACAAATGCAATATAAGCTAAACATGCTCGATAAACGAAGTGCAATTTTTGACTCTCTTTCAAGTCAACAAAATAATTTGAAAACCGTTTTAGATCACGACTCACCAAAGCCAAAAAACCATTTTCACATGCAAGGGAAAGCGAGGATAAAAATCATTTTTCGACTCATCAGAGCCTTGAAAACGATTATAGTATTACGACTCCCGTAGGCCGATAATACAGTATTTCGACTCCCGTAGGTCGATAATACAGTTTTAAGAAAATTTGTCTATCCGTCCCAATATGCAGTACATGCAATCCATGAATCTTGTTGGATTTTCACCGACGGACCACTGCCTAATCCAGGCGTCTTCTCAGACTTTCACCGACGAGCTACCACCCAATCACATCTCTTCTCGGACTTTCATCGACGGGTCGCTACCCAATCACAGCGTCTTCTCGGACTTTCACCGACGGGTCGCTACCCAATCCAATGCAATACACGCAACCTGTACAACGCACACACACACACGTGCCTCGTCAGAACCTCATTTCAGCCGACAGAGCGCACACACATCCACACACGCACCCGTCCATTATCAGCTAGAATTTTACATCTATTCCATTCCATGCATATATGCAAACCTAAATTAGGATTTAATGCAAAAAATCACGTACCAGTACTACGTGCCACAAACCCCGTCACATACTACACGTGCGACCCACGCAACACTTGCAATCCATGCAACATGCATCACATGCATCCATTCCTCATATTCCACATACCCCTGCCTATAAAACTATAAGTTTTAAAGCATAAATCACGTTACACGTAACGATTTCAGGCCATGTAATTCACTTACATAATCCATGCATAATAACCACAATTATAAATGCATAAAACCAGCAATAAACACACATAGCCGTAAAACCTCAAACCGAGACATCACCCGTCACAAAACCCGACACGACATCACATACCACACACACCGTCATTCGATACCCGAACGACCTATCCACAAATCGGGATCCGTCCACACACCGGACAACCAACAATACAAAAAACCAAAACCAAAACCTAACCCAGAGGCCAGCATAGTCCAAGCGCTCGAGCGCTCAACCACTGCTCGAGCGGTCCCCTACCGACATAACACACTGCCATCACCCCGCTCGAGCGCACCACCACCGGTCGAGCGCTAAACCACCGCTCGAGCGGTCAACATTGGGATAAAACTCAAACCAGGAACCGAAACCAAGCGCCCGCATGCAACGATACACGAACCACCACGCCTACAATCGTGCGCCAACACCCTGCATGAAATGACCAACACCGTTTCCGTGACTTCAATTGACAGGATCCCATAATCCAATCAACTAAAAATCACTAGAGGAGAGCATTCGATCGAGCCCCATAACCCAATCACCCGAGAGGCCACCACACGACTCCCGAAGCCATCACACAACCAACCGAACCCAAAAAGAATCCACAGGTATTTGAATCGACTAATTCCCATAAATCAATCAATTGAATATCATAGGACGCCAATTGAAAACCAAAGAACCGACCACCAAACCACAGAACACCACAAACTCCCAAGGCCCTAACACGACCAAAACGGACTCACACACGTCCAACACGGCAAACACGAACCCACACATGCCCAACACGGCAAGCACAAATCCACAACACCTACAAGAACACCACAACACCCCACGGAACATGGAACTAGGTCAAAAGGGCCAACAAGGATGAAAAACAACCTTTTTCCAAACATTCGGCCAAAAATGGGTGAAAAATAGTTTGAAAATCTTTACACACCTTCACTCTTTTGATCATAACTTTTTGCACAAAAAACATTTTGAGGTGAGAGAGGTGCCATTGGAAAGAGGATTTTCGGGGCTTCAATTTGAGTACAAGAACGACCTAATTTCGAGTCCGGATGAGGGAGATAACCTCAAAACAAAATGGTCCTACGCAGCCAGTCCGCTCGAGCGGACATAGGGCGGTCGAGCGAGCTACCACTCGAGAAGAACCCAGATTTTCTGTTCTTGAGTGTTCTTGGCCCCCAAACTCTCAAACATCCACTATGATCCATCAAAACAGCCTTAAACTTACCGATTCGCATATATATAACATCCACGGACATACACAAGCCCAAAACATCTAGAATCACCGAACGAGAAATCTCAAAACCCGATTCCATCCACCGAGATCAACACAAAACCCCACTTTGAAATTAAAACCTGATTTTTTGAAACAAAGTCAGATCTACAGCAATTTAATCGTTAGAAATGCACACGACTACACGTAGCACACTTATATGACATGAGAGTCTAGGATCCTACCTCGGTCAGTCAAAAACTCGATACCTCGAACCATGTGCAAAATTGAGCTTCGTCGGAATAAAATTCTGATCGGATGGTTGCATTGCCCTTGATGCCGATACCTGATGCCGATACCTAGTATCCGCAGTCTGATCGTCAAAAATCGAGCCCCGGGCCCCCGAGAAGTTAGAGAGAAGGCAGAGAGAAAAAGAAAAAAACTTAAGAGTTAAGTTTTGAAAATATCTAACTCCAGATATTTATAGGCCTCCAAAATATCTTTTTTTGATTTTTTTGAAATTCGCGCTCCAACACCCTTACTCCCCAGGAACCTACCCCGCTTGCATATCTAAGCCCGATCATACATCTAAACTCGTAAAAACATGCAGCGATGGAAACACCAAATGCGCGTTGAAAAACGCAGAAAAAAGAAAATGGGTCAGGGTCTCACAGTTTGAGACTATGGAGTCCCGGAGTTTAGGGTCCTAAGGTCCCAGTGATTCGAGGTCCTAGGGGTTTTGGGGGTCCCGGGGGTTGAGACTATGAAGTCCCAAAGTTTGAGGTTTTGGAGTTTTGAGGGTCCGGGCACCCAGGGTCCGGTGGCCCGAGATTGTGGGATCCCGAGAGTCTGGGGTCCCGGGATCCCGGCGGTCATAGGGATCCTGGGGGTTTGGGAGTCTGAGACTATGGAGTCCTAGGGTCCTTGGGGTCCGAGGGTCCTAGGGACTAGGGGTCCTTAGGGGTACAGGGTCCCGGGATCCCCATGGTCTGGGGGTCCTGGGTCTTAGGGTTCTAGAGTCCCAGGGTTGTGGGGTCTTGGGGTCTGGGGGTCCGGGGTCGCAATGGATTGAAGGTTTGGGAATCCGGGGGTTTGGGGGTCTAAGGACTCGGGGTCCCGTGGGTTTGGGGTTTAGGGTCCGAGGATCCAAGGTGCCGAGGTCCGGGGGGTCTGAGGTTATCGAGTCTCGGGTCCTAGGTTTTTGGGGGTCCGAGCTTTCAAGTTCCAGTGTCTAGGGTTTGGGGTTCTAGGGGTCCAAGAATCCCAGAGTTTGGGGTCTCGAGGGTCTAAGGGTCCTGGGGGTCTAGGGGTTCCTAGGTTCTGGGGATAAGGACTATGGAGTCCCGGGGGTCCAGGGTCCAGGGTTCGGGGTCCCAAAAGGTTTGGCCGTTCCGAGGTCTCAGGGTCTAAGGTCCTTGGGTCTCGGGTCCCGGGGTTTGGCGAATGTGGGGTCTTGGAGGTCCGAGGTCTTGGGGGTCTGGGTGTCCTAGGGTCCCAGGGTCGGGGATCCTGGGGTCTAGAGGTTTTGGGATCCCCATGGTCCGTAGTCTTGGGATCGGGGGTATAGGGGTTTTGGGGTCCTGGGGGTTTGGGGGTCCCAGAGGTTTAGGATTTTCGAGGGTCTAGGGGTCCTTAGGGTTCGGCACTACAGAGTCCTGAGGTCTAGAGGTCTAGAGCTCTTGGGTCTCGGAGGTCTGGGGTCTTAGGTTCCCGGAGGTCTGGGTCTTGGGTTCTCTTGGGTTCGAGGGTCTAGGATCCTAGGAATCTAAGGTCCCCAGGGGTCTGAACAACACGTTTGGCCTAAAAAAATATTTTTATGTGCCATCATGTTTGGCCTTTATTTTGGATAGTTGTCATTTAGTTAGGTTAAACTGTCATGATTGTTTTCAATAGCAAGAATTTTGATTAAGGTTGGACATTATTTTCATTTATGCATAAGGCTTGTTTTTTTAATTTTTTATATCCCATGAAATAACCAAACACGGGAATGCTTAAAAAGAGGAATTAACAATGTATTGGATACACTATCCTAGGACTAATAGTGAGGGAATACTAAATACCCCTTCATTCTTTCCATCAAAATAAACATGGCCAAAAAGTACATATAATACTGAAAAAATAATATTTGTATTGTTTTATATACAGCGAAAAAGAATAATGTCAGCCAGTGAATTATTCTGAGTCTAGGTAATCGCAAGTAATTAAAAATTAAACCAATCACATACAATAAGAGGCTCATGGAAAACCTTATGTCGGGTAAAAATTACGGAACTAATTGAAGTGCAGGTAAATCAAGAACTATAGTACAATTTACAAGATATTTACAAATTTTAGTCGAATTCTCAACCTTGACGGCTTAAGTCTTGCTTGCTAAATTCACGTGCACCGTTCCCAGTACTTGATGACCACCACACCAAATCATCACTGTTTCTTCAAAGTATCAAATTCTCAATACTTTACGTCGATGGAATCCATCGGTGATAACCTTAGGAATCTTATAGGGACTTGGTCCCTTATATTTTAAAAAGGTTAATTAAAACTCGTTACGACGTGTTCGGTAGAATATGATTGAATGTTTATGTCACACCCCAAACTTCGGATCACGTGAAACACCCATAAACAACCGTATAAAACACCAAACCCGATATTTACTCACCAATTAATGCATACAAGCATTTAATATATTTGCCACAAGGGCTTACATTATAAGGTTCCAACACCGGAATACATGATCAAAAAGAACAAAAAGGAAGACTACAGGTCCTCTGCCTCTCCAGCAACCTCGAGTCAACCTGTGTGATTGGTACCTGAAAAACATTTCAAATCTCACACCGTGAGCCAAAGCTCAGCCGGAATTAGATAAACATGTAATATAAACATAACATACTTGGAAAATGAGGTGCAGCTTTCGACTCACACGAGCTATAAAAACGGTTTTATATCTGAACTCATATGAGCTCTAGAAGAAAACAGTTGAAAAATAGTTTTTTATCACGACTCATTAGAGCCTAGAAAATAATTTGATATATATAGTACAATGCTTCACCAGTAAAGATAGACTCTTACAAGCCAAGACTCCCACGAGCCTCACATGTAACACAGATACATATAAACCGACTCTCACAAGCCTCAACAACAGTCCTATCACATAGATACAGATCCATATTCAAACATACATCCTTACACATGCCTACACCACGGGATAAAACCGCATACCACGGGATAAAACCGCTGCATACCACGGGATAAAATCGCCGCATATCACGTGATAAAACCGTATACCACGGGATAACATTGCACTAATACATGCTTATGTAAAATCAGAGCTTTAAATAAACACATCAAAACCACATAAGGCCACGTATTCGACCACAATATGCCAGAATAAAAATAACCACAATTTTATAAGCACAAGAGCCAGTATAACCATGACGTTCCACATACGACGCCACATAACCCGACAAGACATCACATGCCACACACCCGACATCCGCTCACCTGAATGGCCCGTCTACTCACCGAGACAACCAAAGATGCATAAAACCAAAACCTAACTAGGAGGCCAACACCTGAACCTCCCACCAAACGGTTCTCACCAAAACCCCATCCTTAAAAGAACAACAGACCCACACGTCCCGCACCCAACGATGCACAAACCACCACGCACACAACCGTGCACCAACACCCGCATGAAATGACCATCACTCTCTCCGTGACTTCAATTGATGGAACCCCATAATCGATAATTGAAAGTATTGTTCCAACTCCCCCACCTTAGGCAGCCCGGTGATGAAGTCCAAAGAAACACTCTCCCTCGGCCAGGATGGAATAGGCAAGGGTAGCAGTAACCCACCCTGCTTTAAATGTTCTGACTTATCCTGTTGGCATGTGAGGTAAGTGCGTACATAGTTTTCAACGTCATCACGCATGTGGGAACAATAATATCCTTGCTCTAACAGAGCCAAGGTTCGTTCACCCCCTGGATGTCCTGCCCATTTGGTGTCGCGACACTCAGCCAAGAGTGTCTTCCTCAAACCGCCAGCCTTGGGTACGAAGACTCTGCCACCCGTTGTCATGAGTAACCCATCTTATATCCAAAAAGGACGAGTCTTCCCTGCCTTGACGAGGTTGATGATATTTTTCACAATAGGATCCTTATGGAGGTGAGTACGGATGCGCTCTTGCATCCCAATGGATGGTGTAGAAATGGTTGAAATATAACATGCGGCAAGCTTAGCCTTCTGGCTTAGTGCATTAGCAACATTATTGGTGGCACCGGCCTTGTACTCCAAGATTAAGTCGAACTCTGCCAGTTTCTCTTGCCACCTTACTTGCCTTGCGTTGAGCTTAGGTTGTGACAAGAAGTGACTCACAGTTGTGTTGTCTGTCTTCACCACGAATTGTTGACCCAACAAATAATGCCTCCACACTTGAAGGCCATATCACGACGAGAAGTTCTTTCTCGTGTGCCGTGTATCTCTGCTCCGCATCATTTAACTTGCGGCTCTCATAAGCTACTGAATGGCCGTCCTATAACAAAACACCTCCAAGAGCAAAATCTAAGGCATTAGTCTGTACCTCAAAAGGCTTGAAGATATCTGGTAAAGCTAGAACTAGATCACGTGACATTGACCGCTTCAGTCCATCAAAGGCTTCTTGGCACTTCTCTGACCAAGTCCACTTCAGGTTCTTCTTCAACAATTCCGTCAAAGGAGTGGCAATTTTGGAGTACCCCTCCACAAATCACCGATAATAGTTGGCCAACCCTAAGAATGATCTCATCTCAGACACATTTGTGGGTGGCTGTCAGTCTTGAATCGCCTTGATCTTGTCTTGATCCATTTTGACATTTCCCTGTCCTATGACATGTCCCAAGAACTGAATACATTCCTAAGCAAATGAGCACTTCTCTAGCTTCACATAAAGTTGATTATGACGGAGTTTTTGAAAAATCAACATCAGATGCTTCGTGTGTTCCTCCAACGTGGAGCTGTATATGACGATATCATCAAGATACACCACGATGAACTTGTCGAGATACTCATGAAACACCTCATTCATAAGTGTGCAAAATGTTGCTGGTGCATTCATTAGACCGAATGGCATGACAAGAAACTCAAAAGACCCGTATCGAGTGACACATGTTGTCTTTGGCTCATCCCCTTCCTTTATTCTCACTTGATAATAGCCTGACCGCATGTCGAGCTTCATGAAATATCGTGCATGAATCAACTGATCAAAAGAGTCAGCAATTAGTGGAATGGGATACTTGTTCTTGAAGGTGATCTTGTTGAGAGCCCTATAGTCTATGCACAGATGCAGACTCCCATCGTGCTTCTTCTGAAAGAGCACCGGTGCTCCAAATAACGCTTTAGAAGGTCTGATAAAACCCGCATCAATCAACTCCGTGAGCTGCTTTCTCAGTTCTTGCGGCTCTAGAATGGCCATTCTATATGGAGCACGAGCTAGTTGCTTAGCACCTGGCACCAACTCAATGGCATGATCCACGCCCCTCCTGGGCAGGAGATGTTTCGAAAGCTCAGTAGGCATCACGTCTTTAAACTCTTTTAAGACTTTTTGTATGAGCTTTGGAACTGGCCCTGTCTCAAAGAACTCTTCCACAGATAAGGCAGCTAACCAGGTAAGCTCGTGCCTCTTAACTCCCTTCTTTACCTGGATAGCTGAGAGAAACTTCTCAACGTTGTTGCTAGACAAGGTAGGGATGAGGCAAGGTTTTTGCCCCATCTTACACATCGTGTTGTTATACGGCATCACAGCCGTCGTCATCTCTCTCAGAAACTCTAATCCAAGGATTGCTTGAAAGTCGTCCATTGGCTCCGCCGTAAAGTTAAGTCGTCCTTCTCACGAATATACTTTAACATGGACTAATTTGGAAACACCATGTATCGGTTAAGCTGCCGAATTTACTGCCTTGATCCGGCTGGAATCCTTCTATAAGGATAAGCCCAATCGCTCCACCTCTGCTCCTAACACAAAGTTGTGAGTCGCTCCCGTGTCGACGAGAGCACGAATTGGTTTGCCATTAACTCGCATGTCCACAAACATGAGACATTCGTTGGTGACTTTGCCACCCTTCTTCCTCTCAGTAGGCTTACTAGGGTTGTCTTCAACTTTCCTCGATTTAGCATCGGTGCATTTGTCTTTCTTGGCTTTTGACGATAACGCTTGCTTTTTCACCGCATTCATCATGTGCAAGGCCCCCACTCTAGAACCAGTTTTAGATCCCGACTTGTGACTGTGATTGCATCGGGTGTCTTCCTCTCCACTGTCACTATTACTACTTTCACCACCTGATGCATACTCATGGGCTAGGTGTGACTGTAGAGCATTCAGGGCCTTTTTGTGTGGGCATTCGCCCACCCTGTGCGGTCCGCTGCAGAGGAAACATGAAAGGACTCCCTTGTTTCTTGGATCTTTATTATTGTCTTTCCCTTTGAAGCGATTGTTGTTCTTCGAACCATTATTTGATGCCTGACTGTCGTTTTTTTCATTCTTGGGTTTGATGTGACCCTGTGGCTTGCGTGCTCCCCCACTTTTGCAAGAAGAACCCTTCTCTTTGTGTTTTGGGGACTCACTGACATAATCCACTAGACGTTCAGCAGCTGTCTGAGCACTAGCCAAATCTTGGACCCGTAATCTGTTGATTTCAAGTCGTGCCCAAGGCTTCAAACCTTCCATGGAAAAGAACAACTTGTCCTTCTTTGACATATGCCAGATATCCAGCATGAGAGCAACGAACTGCTTGACATACTTTCGGACAGTACCCGTGTGCTTCAAATCACATAAAGCACGTCGTGTAACGACCTGGTACAGACCCTAGTTGTAACCAACCTATTGATAACGACCCATGTACTGACCCTGCTCAGACCATAGTGTTAGTGACAGATAGTCCACGAGACCATAGAACACAGAAGTAGTTCAAAACCCTAACTCAAATCGAAAATCTTAAGTTCGGCCCGAAAACTCCAAAAAAGGTCCAAAACACAGGCAATAAGACCCTAACACCCGGAGAATCTCCTAACATTCTAAATGAAGTAAATATCATGAAATAATGAATTAAAAATCAAAATCCTCATAAACAAGGTAAAATGACCGTTTTGCCCTTAGTACAGCAAAAAGCATTAAAAATCTAAATTTTGACATATGGATACCCTAAATTAAGGATTTAAGTACAATTATATACTAAAAGACAAAATAACATCAAAAATACCAAAAAATGCCCCTTAGTGGCCGACCACCTTGGGAAATACCAAAAAGTGACTTTTTGTTTCTTTTTAGCTTTAAATGATGAGAAATGTATTAAATGAAGTATTATGATGATCCCAAATTTGTTGAACAAGTAATATACCTAATAATATAGTGTTATAATTCAACAAAAGTAAACAAATTATTATTGAAGTTCATACACAACAAAATAAGTCAAAAAGTCATATTGCTAAAACAGCTTAATTTGACTTAAAAGACTACATCTATTCAATCAATTGCTACGAAAACTATGATAATACATGAAAATACTATATTTCTCATAAACATACAAAAATAATAAGTCTCAGTAGGAAAAGACACAAAAAGATACATCAAATTAACTTTTAATGTATTTTCTTGCACAATAGGGGCACGAAAATCGAGGCAAACCCTTTGATTGATGGGGGATCAGATTTTTGTCCCCCAAACAGCCACCTAGCAACTTTTATCTTTCCAAAATATGAATTCTAGCCTCCAAGAATTAAATGAACTTAAATCAAAACTCAAATCACGTTAATTGAAACGAAGAAAAAGGAAGCTTCTTGTGTAGTTCTTGTCTCCCCTTGTCCCATAGCCTTTGCCCATTTAAACTAAGCCCAAACACCTCTTCTCCCCTTCAAAATTTCGTGCAAGAGAGTGACGGACCAGACCTTCAATTGTTCTTGAGGTGTTCCATGAGTTGAGGAAGAAGAAAGAAGAAAAAGGAGGAAACCGAGAAGATTTTCGAAAGCTAAGTCCAAATCAATCCTCCACCATCCTTTGATCTCTCAAATGTGTAAGTAAAACCTCTAAACCTTATATCTAATATCCCTCAAAATATCCCCCAACACATCCCTTTAAGCCCCTTAAAAACCAAGAACCGAAATCAAACCGAAAAGGCATCGTAATTGGAATTTAGGGGCTGTTATGTTTATGAATGATATGAGATGTTACTGTATGTTGTTACCTTTGAATTTGATGCTCTCTAAGGGTGCCGGAGTCTTAATATTTAAGTTTGAAACACAAGCATGCAAGGAAATAGAATCAAAACTTGACATAACATAAGTAGAGGACCTAAACCCTAAGAGGCTTGATTTTCTCGAACTTTGATGTTTCTGTCTTGAGAATTGAAATGCGATAACTCAATGTAGAAAATTGATCTGAGCATTATCTTTATGTCCGAAGTTATAATTTTGTGTTTTCTTTATCCAAAGTTGGTTTCAACTCATTTGCATAACCAAAACTCAAGATATAGAAATGTTACCAAAGTGTGTCATTTTCTGACCAGTCAACATTACTGACTTGGAAACCCTAGTTTAGAATGAGATTCGAACTTTAGTCAAAACATGAAAGTTTTATACAACATGTATATACATCTACCCACCAAAAAGGAGAACAAAATATTGAGGTTTTATAGGTCAAAACCCCTTTTAAAGTCTCTGTTGAGTTTCAGCTCTCGAGGAACATTCTGTCACATATTTTTATATAGTCCAAAGCACCTATTTTTAGTAACCTATTCCAAGAGTGTTCTACATGAACTTTGTAACTAACATATTGATGTATTTTCTGTCCAAAAATCAGACCTTAAAGCCTCGGGTTGACACCCCAAAATCATTTCAAACCCTCTGTCCAAAACTGGCTCTGCTGAGTTTTGGTAGCTGACAGAATCTACTTTTTTAAATAGACAAAAAGTCTAACTTGTTTCAAACAGCTATCCTTATCTCTAAACATGAAACTTGTAGAGAGCTCGTTAAAATAGAACATACAAAACAATGGACTCATTTGAACTTCATTTGATACCCCAAAACCGAGAGCAACAGAAGCTTGTTTTTTGTAAAATCTTGAAGTGCTGAACCTTTTTGGCTTAGAATAAAATGTTCACCCATTTGCCTTAGGATTTGGCCTTGGTATTAAACATAAGAGTTGTAGGAAATATTTCTATCTAAATGGTGTATAAAAATCATAGACCCGAGTACCTATCACTATAAGACTCGAGTTTTTATATGATTTTTGCTTTCAAATAGTTGATTAGTGCTTTTAAGAGAATGTATGCTGATTTAGAACCCATGCTATCATATTTGAATCATACCTTGACAATTGTGCTTCACATACTTGTACTTTATGCATTACGCGTTATACCATGAATCTTGCCATGCTAATGCCATGTTATAAATTGTTGCACTTGAGATTAATGGTACACATTATAAGTGTTGTCATTTGCATCCTGGCATATTGGAGTCCATCTGTGCAAACCGTTGTTGGGATGGGCTATGTTGAGATTGTTCTTTTTGGTTCTAGGGCGTCCCTGGTTACCATTTTTCAAAAATGTTTTGGTTTATACACCCTGGGTGCGTCCCTAGTGTTGGAAATGATCTTGGCTTGTACACCCTGGGTGCGTCCCCAGTGTTACAGAAATGGTTTATGAATATTGTTGGGCACCATGGGTTCATCGCTAGCATTCTGATTTCGATAGCTTGGACCTTGGGTAATTTGGAGGCCCTAATTCGGCTGACCTAATCCCACTGCGGTGGTAATTCAGAGAGAGCCCAATTTTTGCAGACCTAAACCCCTCATCTTGGTACTTTGTGTAATATGAACGTTTCTTGGATTCTCTTAGACTTTGGGTTGACACCGGCAAAGGCATTACGAGTCTTAAGGTGGGAATTGCTGGCCCGGATAAGGGTGGCTGAATAATTGGTTGGCCCGACCCCACGCCGTTGCCATTGAGTAAAACAGCTGTGGTATAAAGCCCGGTGACGCATTTACTATTCACAACGAGGAGCGATGAAGGCTTTGGTGATCAAAGTCCCATCAAGTCTACTCTGGTGATTCCCGGCGTGGAATTTCCATTTTTAGCTGGGTGCATTTTGGGTTGGGCATCTGCACTTCATACACGGATGTTTATTTACTTACCAGCTACCCTATTATGAATTTGTCTGTCTACTTGACTACAAACTATACTAGGTGTTTTATGGTATGTGTTGCGGTGAATTTTATGCTGTGAGATTAGTTAAAAAGTTAGAGTGTTTTGCTTCTGTGGCCTAGGCTCATGGCATTCGTGCCACAGGTGAGGAGGAGTTCTTGGAGGAAGTCAACCCCGAGGGAGAAGAAGAGTTGGAAGAACAAGGTGAATTCCAAGAGTACATGGATCCAGCTGAAGCATTCTGAGGAGTTGAAACCTCTGCTTTCGTTTTTATATTCAGGTTTCTCGTGGTTAGTTTAATTATTGAAAATTCTTGGTGGAACTGTAATACTTATGTACTTTTGAAAGGTTTAGAATTCACTTATGATGCAGTAACTAACGTATGTAAATATGAATGAATGTCTAGAATATTCCTTTATTTATATTTATATATGTCTCGACGTGCCTGAAGGACGGGGCGTCACACGTCGGGCATTGTATTCCACATTCTTGGGAAAGAATTGGGTCTTGAGCTCTTGCTTGAGTTGTTCCCAGGTATCAATAACACAGAGATCCCGTTGTTTCTCATCGTTTTTGGTTCGCCACCACAGATTGGCGTTACCTGTCAAATACATCGTAGCCATCGTCACCTTCTGATTCTCTTCGGACTTCAGTGCCCGAAAATACTGTTCCATGTCAAAAAGAAAATTTTTCAGTTCTTTAGCATCTTGAGCACCACCATAGGTACGCGGCTCGGGGACACGCATGCGAGGTGCTTTAGACATAGCTACCATCGCTCATCCAAGATCAGGACCTTCACGTACGTCACCAGTTCCACCGGCTGTGACAAGACGTGTCAACACGTTAACACGATTGTTGATGTCCTCCATGTCACGCCGAAGAGTAGTTAGTTATGCTCTAAGGCCGTTGACATCCTCAGTTTGAGTAAAAGTGCCATCAACAACACCTACTTCGAGTGCTCGAAGGCATTCCTCTAGTCGAAAGGAAACTCCAGCAAATCCCTCGACATGGTCCTCCAAGGCATCGAGTCGTTGTCCTTGGTTAACCATCTTGCAGCTTGTCTTTGCAACACAATATCGATTGTGTGAATTCCCGTAAGTCCACGTGTCTCGACGTGGCTCTGATACCAACTGTCATGGGGCGAGGCCTGAGGCACAACCGTGCTTAGCCTACCATGTGTGGCGCTTGCCGAGTCTTGTTGGGTAAGCCCGCCAAACTCAACCAACCTTCAGATGAAGGCTTATAGCAACAGAAAACTGAATAAAAGAAACGAAAAGAAAAATTGCAAGCAACAGTACACAACATTCAAATGCAATAAAACGAGCTTTTATTAATCATTGAATGAAGATTACAAAGCTAGGTCGTTGCACAACAGATCAACAGTGCAAGGCCTAGACGTGGGCAATCTCAATGTCGAATAGGGAGGCAAGTTCAAGTATTGACTCCTCCCTATAATAACATTTTGGACCATCTCCATTCTGGCAGGAAGAAACATCAAAATGTTTGAGTAGTCATAATGGTCTGAATTAAATAAAAATAAAAATAATTAAATTATGTGCTTTACGTGGAAAAATAGCTCATAAATCCTAGAAAAAAGGCCCACATTATGTGCGGCAAATTATTGTCCTATCACTAAGAAAATAGGAAAAAACTAGAGAATGGCACCATGTGCCTGCCGGCTGGGGGGTGCAGCACATGGGCGCTGGGGCGCTGGGGCGCTGGGGCGCTTAGGCGTGCGGCGCAGGGGCACGCGCATGGGCATTGGGGCACTACGCATGGGTGCGTGCGTGCTGAGGCATGCTGGATGCGCTACGCATGGGCGTGTACGCGCTGGGCTGTCTCGAGGCATCACGGGGCATTGGATGGCCTGTGACACTATGTAAAACCAGAGCTTTAAATAAACACATCAAAACCACATAAGGCCACTTATCCGACCACAATATGCCAGAATAAAACTAACCACAGTTCTATAAGTACAAGAGCACGTATAACCACTACGTTCCACATACGATGCCACATAACTCGACAAGACATCACATGCCACACACCTGACATCCGGTCACCTGAACGGCCTGTCTACTCTCTGGGACAACCAAAGATGCATAAATCCAAAACCTAACCTGGAGGTCAACACCTGAACCTCCAACCAAACGATTCTCACCAAAATCCCATCCTTTAAAGAACAACGGACCCACACGTCTTGCACCCAACGATGCATAAACCACCACGCTCACAACCGTGCACCAACACCCACATGAAATGACCATCACCCTCTTCGTGACTTCAATTGACAGGACCCCATAATCCAATCAATTGAAAACACTAGAGGAGAGCAGTCGATCGAGCCCCATAACCCAATCGACTGAGAGGACACCACACGATCAACAAAACCACTAAAACACCCAAACGCCAAACACAGGACCCAGTCGACTGGACCCCATCCAGTCGACCCAAACAAGCCACTGGAATTTCACAAAATTCCCCAAAAACACTGGTCAGTCGACTAACCTCCCCGATCCAGTCGACTGAACCATGATCCAGTCAACTGACCTCCCTGGTTCAGTCGACTAAACCCAAGCAAAAACCGACTTTGAGCTATTTTTTCAGTCCTTTCGAGCCCAAAAGAAAGTCTAAAAGCTCCCTTCCAACACCCTCAGACCTACACACGCCCAAACTTAACACCAAAACCTTGAAAGAAACACCCGAACACAATTTCATCGAACCGAAATCGACGAAAAATGATTTTAAACCCCAAAACCAACGTTTGAATCATAAAGCAATTTCATGCATTTTAAAATGGTAAAAACATGAGAGTCTAAGATCCTACCTCGATGAGTTAAAAACTCAACGTCTCGATCCACGTGCAAAATAGAACTTCGCCAGAATAAAATTCCGTCTAGATGAACGCGTAGCCCACCATGCTAATAACAAGGATCAGTAGTTGGATCGTTTAAAACCGAGGCTTAGGCCCCCAAGAAGTTAGAGAGAAGACATAGAGAAAACGAAAAAACTTAACTTGTAAGTTTTGAAAATATTTAACGCCAGATATTTATAGGCCACAAAAAAAAAAAATATATATTTTTTGAAATCCCCACAACGCCCAACGGCCCCTAGGAACCAACCCCACATGCAATCTAAACCCGAACATGCATAAAAACATGTATGAACATGTTAAAACAAAAATGGTAAACACGCATCGAAAAATGTCAAAAAAAGAAAATGGGTCAGGGTCTCATAGTTTAATTGTGGAAAAGAATTGAAAATTTGATCATGATTATGATTGTTGATAATAATTATAAGCTTGATGATACATGAAAATAATTATTGTGGGTTGATTGGACAAGCCTTGGGGTGTTGAAACAAAATTGAGAAACTATATGTATTTTATTTCCTTGGAGTACCTTCCAGCGAAAGACCGATCGAGCGGTCTATAACAGATGAGAACTTTAAGTTTGGGATTGAGGCCTCTTTTCTTCATTTCTCTCATACCTCTCTCTCTAAATTGAAACTCAAACCCTAAATTTGCTTTAGAAGCATCCTTGAGTTCCCCTCACTCTCCTTGGAAGTTGATTCAATTTGCTCTTTCCCTCATTGTCAAGCGTTGGAGGATCACTCAAGGCGTCAAAACAAAATTAAAAAGGGTCAGGGTCTCACAACAACTTTGTGGCTTATCTATGATGGATGTGTTTGAGGCAAAACTGTCAAGATTTTTGTTTTTACAAACGATTATCTAAAAAAAATTAACTGGATGGGCAAACGCCAAAACGGGCTCCAGTTAAAACTTTTGATGACGAACAATCAAAATAAAACCGGTGCATCCGAAATTAATTTTGAATAATACCTTTTTACCGGTCGAATCTTCAACTACGATTTGAATCCAATATGAAGCACCTGCCAGATCTTCTATTGTATTCTCTTATGCGATTTCCGGATATAGTATGGGCTATAATCCTCCGAGAACTCGTATCGCCAGAACAAAGACAGCTTTAGTCTTACAAGACAAGTTATGAAACTGGTTCTGCATACCTGTATATATATAGGGCTACAACAGGGACCTGGGCAGTAATTATGAGTAATACTTCTAGTAAAACACAGACACGTATCAGCGGTTTCTGCAATTAAGCAAACCTCATAGCGGTATCTGCAATTATGGAAAACTAGCAGCGATTTCTGTAATTTTCATAAAGTACTAAATTACAGTTCACAGCACTAAAGAACTATAATTGCACTCTGACCCATAATCTCAAGATCATATATAATTGAGCTCTTATTATTAAATGCTTATAATTTGTCCCCACGTTAAGATTCCTGATACCCGCCAATTAAATTTAATTACTGACAATTTAATTTAATCGGCATCTTAATATTCCTTAGACCCTTCCGCTTTACTTATTTGACCGCTGAATAATTAAATTCACCTGTAGGGTTTGGCCCGATCAAAATTTATAAGCTTCCCCAATGGGGTACTGTCAATCTCAATCTTTCATGATGTGGATTCTGTCAATAATTAATATTTTTCATATATATAATACCTCTATCCAACTCACCGAGAATATAGACCCATATAAGATCGCACCATCTAATTAATCAAAACAACGAATATTAAATATATGCAAACCAATAATTATTTTAGAATTAAGAGGATAAGCACTATTCATAATAATCCTGGGGTGTGAATTAATTTATATAGTCAATATAAAATTAATTATCCAAATATCCCGTTCAATACACAAAGTGTACTAGCACAGATAGTCGAAACAATAGACGACACTATTATCTGTTTCCTGTAACCAAGACAGGCCTACTAAAACTCTGTGCTACAATTGTATAGATGGTATGTCCATTTCCATCTAAACTGTGAATATAAAACTTATATTCTGCAAGAATCTAAAATCTTATCTTCTGTATGCTAGCCGTACTCTACACACCGATTAAATACTATACAGAATATCGGACATTCATGCATAACATTAAAGAAATGATACACATACATTGCTCATAAAGATTCTCATAAAATAAAAAATTAATTTTATTAAAAAATAAAATTAAATACTAAAAACATGATTTTCAGTATACCAACCATAACAATCTCCCACTTGTACTTAAAATCATGCTGCCGTACATCTGACTCTCATGCCCTCTATATGACTATCAAAAGTCCTAGCCAGTAAGCTCTTAGTAAAAGGATCTGTAAGGTTTTCTTCTAATGTAATCTTGGTCACAGCAACATCACCTCTCTATACAATTTCTCGTATCAGGTGATACTTACGCTCAATGTGCTTGCCTTTCTTATGGACCCATGGATCCTTTGAGTTTACAACCGCTCCGCTATTGTCACATAAAGTGTAATCGCCGACTGAACTGAAGGTACCACTTCTAGATCCAACAGGAAGTTCCTGAGCCAAACGGCCTCCTTGGCTATTTCAAAAGCTGCCCCATACTCGGTCTCCATGGTGGAATAAGCAATACAGGACTGCTTAATACTCCTCCAACTTATAGCTCCACCTCCTAAGATAAACACATATCTTGAGGTAGACTTACGGGAATCCCTGTCAGACTAGAAATCTGAGTATGTGTACCCCAAAGGTACTAGACTGTCTGCCTGGTAAACCAACATATAATTCTTAATCCTTTTCAAGTACTTGATTATATTCTTTACCGTAGTCCAATGCTCCTTCCCTGTGTAAGACTAATATCTGCTAATTATGCTTATGGCAAAGAAGATATCGGGTCTAGTGCAAAGCATAGCAAACATGAGGCTTCCTACTGTTGAAGCATAAGAAATCGGCTTCATCTTCTCTATCTCATCAGGTAAGCATAAGAAATCGGCTTCATCTTCTCTATCTCATCAGGTGTCTTAGGACATTAATCCTTGGATAGAGTGATTCCATGCCTAAAATAGAGAAATCGTTTCTTAGAATCTTGCATGCTAAAACGAGCAAGGATATCATCAATATATTTTTATTGTGATAAGTCCAACATCCTTTGTTTTCGATCTCGCACAAGTTTGATCCCAAGGATGTGACTGGGTTCTTCTAAGTCCTTCATATCGAACTGTCCAAATAACCATACTTTAACCATAGATAATGCCCCCACATCGTTTTCGATGAGCAAGATATCATCTACATAAAGTACTAGGAAGATCACCACACTTTCGTCAAGCTTCTTGTACACATAGGAATCATCTGGACTTTGATCAAAACCATAACACTTAATGGTTTGATCAAATCGAGTGTTCCAAGACCTCAATGCCTTCTTAAGTCCATAAATGGATCTCTTAAGCTTACACAACATGTGTTCCTAGCCCTTTGCAATGAATCCATCTAGTTGTATCATATAGATACACTCGTCAAGACTTCTGTTAAGGAAAGCTATCATGACGTCTATTTTCCAAATTTCATAATCGAAATGAGCAGCAATGGATAAGAGAATTCGGATGGACTTAAGCATGGCTACCGACAAAAAGGTTTCCTCATAATTTATCCCTTCTTTCTGAGTAAACCCTTTAGCAACAAGCCTAGCTTTGAAGGTTTCGACCTTCTCGTCTGCTCCTCTCTTCCTCTTATAAATCCACTTGCATCCAATGGATTTTATCCCTTCGCGTAGTTTTACAAGTTCTTAGATTTGATTGGAATACATAGATTCTCTGAATTCATAGCCCTTTGCCAAAGATCTGCATCTTTATCTTGAAGTGCTTCATTGTAGTTATAGGACTTGGTATCTAGTTCTGCTAGAATCTTGTCAAAAGACTCTCCCAAGAATATATACTGGTCAAGTTGATGAACAACCCTCCCACTACGACGAGGCACAACCTGTGTCTGTATACTAACAATAACACGCTGTGCAGAATCAGAACCCTGTGCATCAGTACCCTATTCTTAATTTGAACATGTCCCGATATTCCTCCCACTATGACGAGGTAATGGGATATTAGTGACCAGTTCTTTTGTTCTACTAGTATTTCCCTTCAGTTCTTCAAGAACAATACTACTTTTGGTCCTGTAATCCATATTATAATTTTTTTTCCAAGAATCGGGCATTGGTACTAATAATGACCTTATGATCCTTAGGATTATAAAACAGACCACCCTTCGTTCCCTTGGGATACCCTACAAAGAAATAGACTTCTGTCCTCGGTTCTAACTTACCCACGTTCTCTTACAGCACATGTGCTAGACATCCCCAAATTTAAATGTGTTTCAGACTAGGCTTAGCTCAATTCACAATTTTGTGGAGTAGAAGATACTGACTAAGAAGGTACCAAGTTCAGAATGTAAGCCACTGTGTCTAAAGTGAGTCCCTAAAATGAATCGGGTAAACTTGAATAACTCATCATGGACCTTACCATTTCCATAAGAGTCATATTCCTTCTTTCTACTACACTATTCTGCTGCGGAGCACCAGGTGCAGTCAACTGGGATGTAATCCCCTCTGATGACAAGTACTCTTTAAACTCTCCAAATAGGTATTCTCCACCACGGTCGGATCATAGTGATTTAATACTTTTACCCAGACGCTTCTCCGCCTCTGCCTTGAATTCTTTGAATTTCTCAAAGCATTTAGGCTTATGATGCATTGGGTAAATGCATCCATATCTTGAGTAGTCATCAATGAAACTAATAAAGTACTCAAAATCACCTCTAGCCCGGATTGCCATAGGACCACCCACATCAGAGTGAACCAACTCTAACGGTTCTTTAGCTCTATAGCTTTTTGACAAAAAAGGCCTCTTGGTCATTTTACCTTCTAAGCAAGATTCACAGACTGGAAGTGCCTCCACTTCCAATGAACGCAAAAGTCCATTTGCTACCAATCTGTTTATCCTTTTTAGAATAATATGACTCAAGCGTAAGTGCCAAAGAAACGTTTAGTTCATTAAAGAAGGAAACTTTCTCTTATATGGTAAATTAGATGTGTTATTCATTTCAGTCAGTTGCAGTGTAGGAGAGATTGAAGTAATAATATAAAGATCATCCACCAATGTATCAGAACAGATAACCTGTTTATTATCCTTAATAATCATAGAGTTTGTTAAAATAAACTAAATATCCGTTTTTAGCCAATCCAGAAACGAAAACTAAGTTCCTTCTAATGGCAGGTGCATAAAGACAATCTCTCAATACTAAAACTCGATTTCTACCAAAACTAAGAGTGACATGTCCTACTGCAACAGCCGTTACCTTTGTATTATTGCCCATATGTACGTAAATCTTTCCATCACTAAGTTGTCAAGTTTTTTGGAACCCCTGTAATGAATTGCAGACATGATTAGCGACTCCCGTATCTACATACGAGGTATCGGTAGATAACACCGCTAAACATGTTTCCACAACCAGTGATCAGAAATTACCCTGTTTGTTCTGCCTTTTGAGAAATACTGGACATAGCTTTTTTCAGTTCTGGGTCTGGTTTGTTGGCCTGGGTTTGGGCCAGCATCCTGCCGTGGCAGAGGGTCGGGTTTGGGCCGAGTCACAGTGGACTTGTGGCGCTTGGCGCTGTACCCTTTAAGGAAATAAAGTTGCACTTCACCACCACCTACGGGTTTTGGTGAGATGGTAAGCGCTTGATCCACAATTGGTATCAGAGCGAGGTCTCAAGTTCGATTCCCTATCGTGGAAGACCCTGTGTCTTGCGGGTTGTGCGGCAGGTGTTGGGGGGATTGCTGGCCTGGGTTTGGGCCAGCATCCTGCCGTGGAGGAGGCCCGGGTTTGGGCCGAGTCACAGTCGACTTGTGGCCCTTGGCATTGTACCCTTTAAGGAAATAAAGTTGCGCCTTCACCACCACCTGCGGGTTTTGGTGAGATGGTAAGTGCTTGATCCACATGGTTGCAGTGAAAACATCTGCCTTTCGGCTTTTTCACACTAGTCCATGGCCCACTAATTATCCTATAAATCGTGTCTCCCTGTTTCTAAACATTTTTCTTCTTCATGCATTTTGGCTCAGAGGAAGAACCATTTTTAGAAACAAAAACATTTTCTGGTATTGAAAGAATACATTTTGTAGTTAAAGCTATATCCAAGTTACATTTTCAGTCAACAAAATTCAGTCCCGTAAGTTTGTTTTCTTTGAGTATAAAAGTGAGTGGGTTGAAATTCATTTTTATTATGAGAATCACATAATTAAAAAAAACCGTTAATTATGATAAGCAAAATTTTGAATTTATTTTAATTTGGTTTCCTCTACCATTTTAAAATTAATTCGCCAACAGCCTGGTAACTTGAGAATAGCATGCCTCGATGGGAGAACATTTACTATCGTTCATAAGACCAGACTAGCCAATTTCTTTTAATTTTACTATTTAGGCAACTGACCATACTAAGTAAAATTAAGGGTAAATTACACTAATCTCCCCTGAGGTTTCGGTCAAATACAGTCAAACACATACGTTTAGGATAATTACATTGCCACCCCTTGATGTTAATTACATTTAAACGGCGTTAATAAAAAAATTTAAATAACAAAAATACCCTCCTATACCCCTTGCCCCAATCTGTCACGCCCCAACATCAGGGTCATGCGAAAGCCCACCGAAAATACAGTTTGAGAAATAAGATTTGCAGTTGGAAAGCCCTTAACTCAAAAATATACATCATTCGGATAAAAAAATCCTCACAGTTCAACTCTCATAAACTGAAAACATGCATCTCATACATGAATAAGCATATCGTCCAAAGGCGTACAAAACCAGTCATCACAGGCATTACATGTAAAAGTACATATACAAAAATAAGAAAAACTACAGCAAGTCTTACATCACCTCTGCAACTAGGTCAACTCCTCATGCTCACCTGAAAAGGTTTTACAGAAAAATCTCATACCGTGAGCCGAAGCCCAATAGAACATAGACAACAAAACTGTAAAGTAAGCTATGCAATTACATACACACGGGCTCAACCACAGGAGCCAAAAATGTTTTCCTTCCAAAACCACAAGTTTGCATCAGATTACCACGAGTCTCAAAAAGGTTTTATCTCATAAAATCTCACGTTTTTCATCCTTCAAACTATGCATATCATCCTAACAGATATCATGCCACAGTTATAGACTCATGCCCATTACCCAAGTCCTGAACCACTGAAGGCCTGCTAGGTAATGACAATTTCTATACGGAGTTACAACAACAACGCCATTCACGGAGGCAACCGACTTCTTTACGAATTTCCATGACCGATGGGAAATCACCCAAACCATGCACTTGTTTCTTTACGATTTGTCACGACCGATGGACGAAACATAATCAAACCACGTTTACGGGAATTAACCCGAGGGACCGTAGCGAACCCACTTTGCACACGTTTTGGGACTTCCACCAAGGAGCAATAGAAGCCCAACTCAAAATCACACACTGTCACAGTACATCTACGAAACATTTAAAAATCCATCGAAGCTCAACTACGACACCCACAAAATAGTTTATACAACACATCTATAAAAGATATCCAATCCATCAAAATGGAGATCGAATACCATTTCCAACAAAACATTTAAGAGTTGAGACTCAATCCCGCGGGTTAGCTCCAAACCTCCAAAAAGATAATTTTCACCATATTCACAAAACGTCTCGTTTTCAAACCTCCTTTTGAAAACTACGGATACCACGTACCCGAAACATGTATACAACTAAGAAAAAAAGGCATAAAAACCCACATTTACCCAAAACCAAGGTTTACACATGAAAATCACATTTGATGCATTTTCTACCCTGTGAAAACACGTATAATCACATATATCGCCCTTATACAGTAATAGGGTCTAGAATCATATCTCGGAGAGTCGAGAACTCCACGTCTCAAAACTGAACGGCGTCAGAACGAGAATCCGATCAGATGGATGTGAAGCCGTCGGCCCCGATAGCAAGGATCCACAAAGGGATCAACCCAAAACCAATCCTTGGGCCCCCAAAGCTAGAGAGAAGGCAGAGAAAATGGGTTTCTTAGCTGTTAAGAAAGGTTTTTGAACAAATATCTCTGCCACTGCCATATTTATAGAAAACCAAAATTTACACTGTTCAGTCGACCGAACTCCAGAGTTCAGTCGATCGAAACCAAAAACTTAGTTCAGTCGACTGAACTACACCCTTCAATCGATCGAACCTAAGACCTGAAGCGTACTGGTATCTGTTGTGGTTTCTCAGCCCAAAAACCAACCCAACCAACCAAAACAAGGTTCGGAAAAGCGTAAAACACATCTACACATGCTGTTCTACAACTTTAAAGCATAAACCATATATCGATGCTATTCATATACTGAAGGAAACATATCAAATATATAAATAACCTAAAAGATAAGGGTCAGGGTCTCACACAATCTGTCTCTCTCTCTCTCTCTCTTCCCCGCCTCTCCCCCGCGCCCACCCACAATCTCTCTCTCTCTCTCTCTCTCTCTCTTCCCCCTCCCCCAATATGTATCTCTCTCTTCCCTGCCTCCCCCCGCCCCCACCCACAATCTCTCTCTGTCTCTCTTTTCCCTCTCTCTCTCTCTTTCCCCGCTCCTTCCCCCAATTTGTCTCTCTCTCTCTCTCTCTCTCTTCCCTACCTCCCCCTGCCCCCACCCACACCCAGAATCTCTCTCTC
>JAULJZ010187102.1:0-21514 GCA_032270985.1 Heliamphora pulchella | reverse complement strand
CATTTGATAATTGAAAACTCAAGACATAATTTGAGTTAGGGCCGGGAGTTCAGTTAGGACCTTTAGTGGAATAAGTTATGGTTCGTGCGAGAAAGGATCTAACTCGGGGACAGAGTTAGTGATATCCGATTTTTTCGTACGGTTAGCCCGAGTCCTATATTTCATCGTGATCCTTCACGTAGCCTATTATAGGCACGGATATTTTCTTATCGGTTTTGGTAATTATTTAATTTAATTTGAATGTCGATTTTACCGCTGAGAACATTCTGGGATTAAATTAAATAATGAAGGGCGGTATTGGAATTTAGCACACCTAGGGATCACTCCCTAGGTGGCCGGCCCTAATATGGGTTAAGAGGATATTTTATGAAAAATATATACCTCCTCCTTGGTTTTAGGAAAGAGATATATAGTTTCCATGGAAATCTCAAATGATATATTGAAACACATCACAAGGAGCCAAAAATCATCCTCAATCCCAAGCCCTAGCGGCCGCCCCCTTCTCTCTCTTATTGTGTATTCCTTTTGCTTTGAAAGAAAGGTGTGAGATAGAAACCAAGAAGGAGAAAAACACGAAGATCCGGATCGGTTCCCACTCGTCGGGATATACGTGAGAAGATCATTGGGTCATCTCGGATCGTTGTTCTGCATCAAAAAAACTTGTACAAGTTTCTTGAAGGTATATTTAATCTTAATATATATGTTCATGGATATGGTTTTTCATGAAAAACGCATGCGTCGTTTTTTACGGTCACGGCGCCGGTTCTAAATTTTTCTCTTGCGTTTCAACACAAACACCAAAACGGGCTCCAGATAAAATTTTTGACGACAAACGATTAAAATTAAACCTGTGCAACCAAGAATATCTTTTACCGGTCAAATTTTCAACTATGTTTTTGATTCCGAGTTAAAGCTCATGTCAGACCTTCTACTATATTCTCTTATGTGATTCCCGAATGTAGTGTGGGCTACGGATTGTCGAGAGCTCGTATTGACAGAACCTGGACAAGTTCTGAAATTAGTTCAGCCTATCCACATATTTATAGGGCTATAACAGGGACCTAGGGAGTAATTATGAGTAAGACTTCTAGTGGAACACAGACACGTATCAGCGATTTTTGCAATTAAGCAAACCTCATAGAGGTATCTGCAATTATGGAAAACTAGCAGCGATTTTTATAATTTTCATAAAATACTGAATTACAGTTCACACCACTAAAGAATTATAATTACACTCTTAACTCATAATCTCAAGATCTTCTTGCATTTAACTCTTTTTATTAAATGCTTAACATTTCTCCCCACGTTAAGATTTTTGATACCCACCAATTAAATTTAATTACTGATCATTTAATTTTATCAACATCTTGTAATTCCTTAAGTTATTCCGCTTAACTTATTTACTTGTTGGAAAATCAAATGTGCCTGCAGGGTTTGACCCTGTCAAAACTTATAAGCTTCCTTAAGGGGGTATCGTCAATCTCGATCTTTCGGGACGTAGATTCCGTCAATAATAAATGTTCACCATGTAGATAATACCGCTATCTAACTCACTGAGAAAATAGATTCATATAAGATTGCACCCTCTAATGAATGAAAAAAATGAATATTAAATATACGCAAATCAATAATTATGTCTACTTTCATCTAAACTGCGAACATAAAACTTATATTCTGCAAGAATTTAAAATCTGATCTTTTGTGTGTAAACCGTACTCTACACACCAAATTAAATACTGTACAAAATATCGGGCATTCATGCATAATCATTAAAGAAATGATACATATACATTGATCATAAAGATTCTCATAAAATAAAAAATTAATTTTATTAAAATAAAATTAAATACTAAAAACATAGTTTTCAGTATACCAACCCTAACATTTTCTTTCTCCTGGTGTGAGCAGGTACATCATCCTTCTTTTCCTTCTTTCTATACTACTCTTTGTGCTTTTTGTAATGCTTTTCATATCTTCCTGTACTGATTCTCATATTTGACTGTGCTGATGCGGTCCCTTTCCTTGATAAATGCCTCGGGAGTGGTGCGATCAGTACCTCTATTTTATGTTCGGGTTAAGGGTACTGGTCCGTCGCTGGGATGCTGCCTTTCAAGCTTAGGGAACAGAGCCTCTGGTTCCCTAAGGTAGCCTTGTTGTGGTATTTTCCTCATTCTCATCTTATTTATATTTATGCAGTTTTCCTTTTTGTTTATACACACTGGTATCTGATGTGATCCTCTCTTTTCTTTTAGCGTGGTCGAGGAAAGTGTCTGAGGATTTGGGGAGGTCATGTGTCATCGGCTATACCAGTTGTTTCTGTTGTACCTTTTGTTGGGACTTCTGCATCTGATTTCACTGCTGCTGCTTCTTCATCTCGGGCCCAGGCTTCTAGTATTCGCAAACTGGCACCTGCTCAGAGGAGGTGGCGGAGGAGACTGGGTCATCGTTTGGGGAGTTATCTTAGGGGGGCTACGTGGTCTAGAGGAAGAGGACCCGACGAGAGTGATCGACCTGGTACTGCCCTGCCACTATTTTTTACTTCTCTTCGTTCTTTTTATTGTACATGGAAGCCTATGCACCTATTCTTTCTTAAACCTACGTGCTCGTTTGTACATTCCAATACTCTGTTATGTTATACCACATCATCACATTGCTTTTGGCACACTGCTTTGACGACACACACTATTTTGATACACACTAATTCACACTGATATATTGTTCATTCATATTGCTTTTGAGATACTGTGCTGGTACATTATTTTGATATACTGTATTGCGAATCATGAGGCATTCATGCCTTGGTTTTACTTTTGGCCTGTGTGCCTCAATACACTACTATATACACATATTACTTTATTACTTATGATGGATAGGGCCTTCGCGCCCTTTAGCATACATTTTGATTATCATGGATTCTTGTGACCATTTTATTTATGTTATGAAAATCAAATTGATTGATTAGACCTTTGTTATGCATGATGTATGCTTTGTGAGTTGAGGATTGCCATATAAAACTATTTTCATGTTGTGAGTTGCTAACAAGTTTGTAATAGTAGTTTGGGGCATGTTGATAAAATGGGGATAGGCTGTCAAAATTTATGTATAAAAAAAGTTGTGGCCGTGAGAAATGAATTCTTGGGTGTGGGTCTTGGATATGGCGGCCTGAACTTTTATGGAGAAAAATTTATGGCCTGTATTTTGGGATATCACAGCCAGGAGATTTGGGGATAAAATATGGGGGCCATGAGTTGTGAAGTTGTCAGCCGGGAGAAAACAGCGGCGGTCATGACAACTTTTTGGTGCGAAACTCAGAGCAAATTCTGTGGTTCCCTCCATTTTTGGTTCTATAAAGGGAGCAACTGTTACAGACCCTACTGTTATGAATATTCTGTATTTTTCTTACATCCTCCATGGCCCACTCCTATAATAACTCTCTTTTGGCTTGGATGGGTGACTTCTTTCCAGTTGAACGTAAAAATTTTCTCAACTTTGACCTAGATGCGCTATTCTCCTTGCGAACCATGAGGACCAATTAGCATCTTCTGCGAGGGGTAGCCCAACTGTGGGATCCCGATGTTCATGTGTTTCATTTTGGGCATGAGGAGCAATGCCCGATAGTGGAGGACTTTTTTTTCCATTCTAGAGATTTCAGCCTTAGAAGAGGTTATAGTCCCCACTCCTTTCTTGAGTCCCAAGGATAGGTTGATGCAGCTTTACGGCTATTCCAGACGTGAGACGTCACTCATTACTAATGATGGATTCCTCGATGTGGCACGAATCACAGATCGCTTTGGGCCTCAGGGATCTCTTGGCGACTTCTCTTTCCAGCTTCAGCGTCGCTATGCCCTTTTTATTTGTCTTCTGGCTTGTTTGCTCTTGAGGCCTTCAGACGAGCGAGCTAGCTCTACTTTGGTGGATGTGGCCTATCAGATCCACATGGGTTGGGATCTTATCCCGTTAAGCCTTGCCGAGACGTTGGCTTGATGTAGTTCATACTAAGGGTGCCCCTTACTTCGCTAGTGGTGCTCTCCTCTTGTAGGTAGTCACTCAACTCTCCTTTTGCTTTACTTCTCTCGGATTTTTTTACTCAGCTCTCATTTTTCCATTTTTCCATTTTTCTTTCTATTTTCCCACTCAACTCTCCTTTTACTTTTCTTAGATTTTTCTACTCAGCTCTCCTTTTTCTTTGGTTCTTTCAGGTTTAGTTAATGGAGAATGTGAACTTGCTGGAGAAACTTGTATCTGATAGCTACAGTGTGAAGTCCTTCATCTACTATTAGGTTTATCGTCTTTACTTAACTGAAGCCGCTTGGAAGGACTATTTGAGTTCTCTAACCGGAGAGGACATCTCCTGGCCATGACTTTGGCTGAAGATATCTTTTATGACTACTGTCACTGTGGGTTACTCCGCAGTTCTATTGGTCGGCTTGAAGCTGACCACTTCTTATCATCCATATTGCATTCTTCGTCAATTCAGGTATACTCAGATCAGGCCTGAGACTGTTGTGAGCCATCTATATAGTTCTGCGCATCGAGCCCCTTTCTTGGGTCAGTACCAGTGGGCCTAGTCTTTGTGACTAAGGATGCTGGTTGGATAAGATTTTGACAATAGACTTTTTGAGGTTTATAAGTTTGGCTTGGGACAGAGATAGAGCGCAGTGCGAGACAAGGAGGAGATGAAAAGAGGAGAAGGAATTAACTCTTCGCTGTATTTTGATATTCTATTTGTTTCTTTTTTTCTCTTTAGGATGAGGACTTGCAAGCCTCTCTTCTTTTGGAATTAAAACAGAGTTAGTAAAACTTCTTAATGAAAGTTTCTGCACTTTTGTTTGCAGTGATTTTTGAAACTATTCTTTTGATTTTCATTTTTGCATTATAACCATTTTATTAGAAAAACTTAAAGCAAGCTTTTACATTGATCAACTACTTGGACAAATTTACAAAAGGGGAATTTCAAACAAAAGTTTTGGCCGAACTTGTGACAGGAGCTGCCTACGTATCCCGAAGAAAGAGAATTAGGCTATAACGTAGTTCGAGGCTTGGGTTACACTCGAGTATTGACATTTTCCTTTCGCGGGCTTTCCCGTCTGGGGTAAAACTTTTTGAGATGGTCTGATTTGATGGGTGTAGAGAAAACATTCCCATCTAGGTCCATAAGGGTAGCAGTGCCTCCTGACATCAGGGTCTTGATAAGATAGGTGCCTGCCAAATTAGGTTTGAACTTGCCCCTTGGATCGAAGATAGGAGCTCTAATCTCTTTGAGGACTAAGTCACGTTCCTTCAAATTCTGGGACTTAACCTTCTTGTTAAATTCCTAAGCTATTCTCTTCTAATATCCTTGAACGCAAAACAACGCTCTAAGTCTTCTTTCATCAAATAGGAGTAGTTCTTCAAATCCATCTCTCTACCACTTTGACGCGGGAATACTACTTTCAGCCATTATCCTCAAAGATGGAATCTCCAACTCTATGGGTAGAACTTCTTTCATCCCATAAACCAAAGCATACGGTGTAGCTTCGGTAGAGGTTCTGATTGATGTCTGATACCCCCAAAGTGCGAATGGCAACTTTTCCAACCAATCTTTGCTTCCTTCTATCATTTTCTGTAGGATCTTTCTTCACGTTTTTGTTATCGGCTTCCACGGCTCCATTGGTTTGCGGTCTATACAGAGAAATCTTATGAATGACAATTTGATACTTCTCCAAAAGATCTAAAACTTCTACTTGAAAATGAGAACCGTTGTCAAAAATAATCTCACGTGGGACTCCGTATTGACAGATGAGATTTTTCTTGTTGAACTTGGTTACTTGGGAGGCCTTCAAGATAGAATATGAGGCAGCTTCGACCCACATTGTGAAGTAATCAATTGTTACGAGGATAAACTCATGTCCGTTCGAAGCCTTAGGTGTGACTTTTCCTATTATGTCAATCCCTCAAACTGAGAATGGCCAAGGCGAAGTCATGTTATAATGCTGAGACAATGGCACATGTATCAGATTTGCGTGAGCTTGGCATTTTCGTCATCTCTGAACAAACTGGTGATAGTCCATCTCTATTATCATCCAAAAGTATCCTAGGCATAGAATCTTTTTAGCTAGCATCACTCCTTTCAGGTTGCGGGTGTTTTGGTCTCGTAGGATGCACTGGATATCTACTGTTTTTAGAAAAATGTTCTTTTCTTTTCAAAATAAGAAAATTCAAGATATCTGAGCATCATATTTTAAAAAAATGGATTTGCCACTTAGTTTTTGAGAAAAATCAAGAAAAATAAAAAGAAGGCTACGGGTCTTTTAAAAATTTAACCAAAGAAAAAGAGGGTTTAGAGGCTAAGGTACGAAAAAGGAAGGTGTTAAGCACCCTTTTCGCCCAACCGTGAGGTTGGCCTCTACTTTGTCAATATGGGTTCTTGTTGTAAACTTTTTAATAGTAACATATACAGAATGGGGGGTTGAAGAGAGTTCAAACAAAAGCATGCAACGAAATAAGATCCTAATTATGATTCCTATGGTCTTACAAGTCAGTTATTATTTCTAGATATGCCACACGTATCATTTGAGAAAAGAAAAGTAAAAAACATGTAAATAAGTGATAAAATGAACAAATAAAGGTCTAAGGGTCATACGATAATGTTTTTGGCCCTACCATGCTATGAACAGGTATATAGATTAAACAGAAGAGACTTAAACATCATATTTAAGCTATTGGACATGTAGAAAACTCACGGCTGTAGCAACAGATGTTGCGGCCGTGACAAAAGAGTCACAAAACATCCGACCGTGATAAATATAAGGTTACCACGAAGAACATAATGAAAAATCTCACGGTCGTGACAAATAAAAGTCGCGAACATGATTTTTAAGGGTACAAAAATGGTATAAACATTGCACAGTGCTTTAGAAAGACTCACATGAACAAGATGTGTAGGACAAAGACCATAACCTATTGATTCTAGGTTAGATCCACCATCATTCATCCTTTATACAAGCAATAGCTCTAAATAGAATGAATAGAATGGCATAAATGAACAATAGAATACTTAAAACACACATTTCATGTTAGTGGTCTCCTAAAACCTCATGGCCGTAGCAAAAGAATATGGCGGCTATGACAAACATGGAGATAAAAGTGGCGTCCGTTATAAATGAACAGGCGGCCGTTACTATGAGGTTGGAAAACCATACAGTTGCGACATGGAAAGGTTGCGGCCGTTAGGTGTTTATAACCATAGAACATGCATGGATGGGGGTGTGTAGAATGGATACCACATCTTATTTGATCTAGGCTGGATTTACCATTCATTACCCATTAAGAAATTAAATTAAGGTACAGAAATGAGAAAATGCTAAACAGAGTAATAAAAGGAGATAAAACCTTGAAATAAATGAACATCAGAGAGTTTTGAAGGGAGTTTTCATGTTTTTAGCCTTAGAACAAATGTCGCGGCCATAACAATGAAATGTTGAGGCCGTGAGTAAATAAGGCACAAATGTGTCGGCTATATGCAAAAAGCTCACAGTCGTGACTGTAGGTTTAACAAAACATATGGCCATGATATTAGAAGGTTGCGGCCATCGTGTTCCAAAACCTCAGAAAGCTTTTGAAGTGCTCAGTGTGTTTGTGACCGTTGAAACAAAATAAAAACGATTATAATATACGCAACAGAGAGCTACAAATATACTGTTTGTGTGATGTCTCGTCTTTCGGGCACGTCGAGACATACATAATTATAATAAAGGAAAATATTCTAGCAATTCATTTATAGTTACATATAAAAAATACTTCATCATTAAGAGTTCAGAACTGTTCCAAATACATAGCAATTACAGTTTCACAAAAGATTCAACAAAATTTATAATGAGCCCGTGAAAACTGAACAAAAAGAACAAAAGGGGGTGAACTTTAAATTCTTTAACTTGCATTGTCGGGGTCAGCTGGCTCTTGCCACTCACCTTGTTCTTTAAAACCTCCTTCTCCTTCGAGTGCGACTTCCTCAAAAAGTTCTTTCGCCTCACCTGTGGCATGAATGCCATGAGTCAAAGTTCAGAAGAAAATTTCCTAAACTGTCTGACCAATTTCGCAACAAAATATTCTACAACGTATATCATACAACACCCAGTATAATTATAATCAAGGAAGCATATAAATTTGACAATTACAGCATGGCAGGCATGTATAAGAACAAGTATATAGGTACGTGATGTAGATGAATGCGATGCAGATGCCCAACCCAACATATACCCATAATCGTAACACGAATTCCACGCCGGGAATTTCAGAGTAGACTTTATAGGAGTTGATCACAAAAGCCATCATTGCGTCTTGTTGTGAATAGTAAACACGTGCCTTAGCTTCATGCCTCAGCTGTTTTGCTCAATGGCAATGGCGTGGGGTCCGAGCCCCCTCTTGGGCCACCAAAGATAATTTTCCTACATCAAATAAGTTAGTTTGTCCCACCTTAAGACACGTGATGCCTTTGTCGGTATCAACCCAAAGTCTAAACCATCAATATCAGAATGTTAGTGACGAACCTGTGGTGCCCAACATTATCCATAAATAACAAATATTTCTTTTGAAACATCGGGGACACGCTTGAGGTACTCAGAGGGAATATATCCCAAAATAGTTACAAAAATGGCTGCTAGGGTCGCCCTAGACTAGGAGCCGAGAAAAAGAACAATTTTAATATATCCCAATCCACAACGGTAGATACAGAAAGGACTCCAATATGCCGAAATACAGATGTGACAATGCCTATAATGTACAACATGCGTCCCATGTACTACTATATATAACATGGTATCTAAGCATGGTATAACTCAAGGTACAATTCATTAAAGCATGGAGTACAAGTATATAAAGTATAAGTTATAATTCATAAGACATGGATTCAACTTAATGGCGTGGATTCTAATCATCAAATTATCAATTTCATACATTAATCATCCAACATAATTTAAATAAAGCCTATAGTTTATGTCCCACAATATAAACATGCCACTATACAGTTAACAAAATTAAGGTAAACGTTCAAGTGTCAATTTAAAAATCATAACAGTGTTTTGGGTACCTAGACATGGAGTTAAGTTTTGATTTTTCGATATAATTTAGATAAAAATATTTATTACAACTTTTATGTTTAACACTAAGGTCAAATCCTAGGGTAAATGGTTAATTTGGTTCATTTAAGAGAAAACAATTCAGCACTTTACAGAGAAACGTATAGAATTTGGGCTTCAGTTGGTCCCGATTCTAGGGCATCAAATCAAGGGCTATGGGTCTGATTTTTGGATATGTTCTAGTGGTAAGGCTAGTTGCTTGGAACAAGTTAAATATTTTGGCCATTTTACAAGCTGGGTTCAGTCAGCTATAAAAGGTTCAGCAGAACTTGGTTTCAACAGAGAATGCATAAACCTTTTGGGGGGCCATCCGAGGGTATCTAGGTCTGAATGTTGGTCAGTAAATAGTTTGATGTGTTATCTACACTTTTCATGAAACCACTTTTGGATTTGGTCACTATAAACATAGGTTTCGAGTCATGCAAAAACATGTGACAGAGAGCTCTGTTAGTCACAAATTTACAACAGTGGTTTTGAGGAGTGTTTTATCCTATCAAATCTTCATATTGTAGGCTTATTTTTGGTGGAAAGCAAGATAAACATGTTGTCTAGAAGTTTCATGTTTTAACTTAAGCTCAATTAGCATTCTAACCAAGCGTGTTTTTGTTTGCAATTCAGAGTGGTCAGAATCTGACACTCTTTAGCAAAAATGGTTTACCTTGAGTTCTATCCAATGAAATCACTTCCAACTAATTTTGTATGACAATCACACTTAGATCATTGTTCTACAATTAGTTATGACAAATCAAAGTTCGGGGCAAAAAGTAAAAATATCCAGAAAATTAGGTTTTTTAGGGTTTTGGTGTCCTAGCTCATGGTAAGTTAAGATTTAGTTTCTTTCCTTTGCATGTATGTACTTTATACATATATATCAAAGTTTTAGAACATACACAAGTTGTCAAACTCTAGAGATCATTTGAGGGGTATTTTATAAGAGAATGACAGAGGATTTTTAAGAGTTTACTTACTTGTTTTGTTGCTCTGAAGGTTGAAAGATTTATGAACTTAGCTTTAGAGTATTCTTCCCTTCTTCTTTCTCTCCTGTTCCAAGAGTATTCTTCCTTGCTCCTTCCTTTTTCTTCCCTTCTTCTTTCTCTCCTTTTCTCTCTTGGAACACTTAGAAAATTTTTTGAACTCTCTCTCTCAATATATTGCCAAAAATGTATATGAGAATATGGGGTTTTGGTGTGTTTTTATAGCAAAATTTGTTGGTGGGTTTCATAATTATAATGTAAGGCATTTTAGCATTTTTCTTAAATTCTATTGGGTGCATGGGAGGTGTGTTTTATTCGAGACATTGCAAATTAGATTTGTGCAGAAGGGTTTCGGCTAGGGCTATATTTGAGACATTGCAAATTAGATTTTGCATTAATTTGGGGTTTAAATTATGTTTTGGTACCATTTTATGCATGAAAACGCCTTTTATGCATGAAAACGCCTAAAATATTAATTTACTAAAAGCTATTATTTTAGTGTTTTTATGATTAATTTAGTATTTTCATGAAATATCATAATTTTTATAACAGTTGATTAAATAGGTGTAAGTTTTTAAGTCAAATTAAGCTAGTTTGACAAGAATTGACTTTTTGACTTATTTATTATGTAGGAACTTTAAATAACTATTTGTTTGCTTTTGTTGACCTATATTATTATATTATTATGTATATTACTTGTTTAAAAAGTCTTGGGTCATAATAATGCTCAATTTGTACAATTTTTTCTTATTTGTGAGCTAAAAAGACAAAAAGTGACTTTTTATGCACAAATCTCAAGGTAGCCGGCCATTCAAGGGTATTTCTATCATTTTTGTTGGCATTTTATCTTTTGTAACTTAATTATATCTAAATATCTAATTTAGGGTGTCCATGTGTTAATATCTTAGTTTTTAAGACTTTTTGCTATACTAGGGGCAAAATGGTCATTTTACTCCAATTATGAGAATTTTTTATTTTTAACCTTATATTTCATGCTATTTACTTAATTTAGGATGTCACGAGACTTCTCTAAGTATTAGGACTTCTCTTCTGAGTATTTGTGTCATGCCCCTAAACTCCAAGTCATTCAGTTCTACGCAATAAACAACACCCAACCCGATGTTTCACTTTTAAGATAAAGGACCTACATACATTAAATATAATTGCCAACAGGATTACAATACATGGTTCCAACACCTAAAGCATGTAAAACATTACATGGTCCAAAAAGAAACACAAAAGGAAGACTACAGATCTTTCGCCCCTTCGACTCCTCCCGATCAACCTACATGACCGTATGCACCTGAAAAACATTTTTAAATCCCACATTGTGAGTCAAAGTTCAGAAGGAAATAGACTAAATATGAAATAAAAGCAAAACATGCTGAAGCAAAAAGATATGGATATTTCGACTCACACGAGCCTCAAAATAGTTTGATATATATATATATATACACTATAATGCTTCACATGTAATCCATGTATGTATCGACTTTCACGAGCCCTAGAAACAGTTCTATAAAAATCCACGATGATTCACACACAACACATGTATCTTCTCGGGCTTTCACCGAAGGACCTTTGCCCCAACTAATCCATCTTCTCAGGGTTTTACCAAAGGACCGCAGCCCCAACTAATGCATTGTTGACCAGAGTGAACATTTAGCCAACCATGAACAAACATCTTCTCGGGCTTTCACCGAAAGACCGCAACCCCAACTAATGCATATTTAAAACTAGAGTTTTAATGCACAAAACTACGTACAAACACTACGTTTCACATCACGACATCACATGCCACATAACTCGTCATCCACCAACCTAGGGGACCAACACTTAATAAAATGAAACTCAACCCTAAGGGTTAGTTGCAAACTTTTAAAAACTCATTTTTCACAAATGTTTTCATAAATCACTGCCTTTTTCCAAAACCCGCCTTTTAGAAAAAGAACTATGGACCCAATCACGTCACGCACACAACGATGTGTAAACACCATGTTTTACCAACCACGTCTTCCCCGAAGAATGATAACAAAACAAAAGCAAACACCCGAGGCCCCATCACGACCAGCCCAAAAAGAAAAAAAAAACACCCCACACAAGAGTTCAGTCGATTGAAACACCCTATTCAGTCGACTAAAAAGCTACTGGAATTTCATAAAATTTCTAGATCTCTGGTCTGTCGACTGAACCACCAACTTCAGTTGACTAAAGTCACACACTGTCCATTCAGTCAACTAAACTCCCCACTTTAGTCGACTGAACTTCAAAAAAACCTTAGCGCGATAGAAAAACTTCCACCTTTTTCTTGATCTAACCCAAATCAAACCCACCAACTCACATGCTTTGAAACCCATGGACATACACAAGCTCAAAACTATAAAGAAACACCAAAAGGAATGGCTTAAAAACCCATTTCATCCAAGCGAAAGAAACCAAAAGGGATTTAGGAACAAAACCCAACTTTTTGAAACATAAATAAACTTTTCATGCATTTTAAACAGTAAAAACACATACAATTTCACGTAGCACCCCTTTACGACATGAGAGTCTAGGATCCTACCTCATTGAGTTAAAAACTCGATGCCTCAAAAAATGAACCTCGTGAAACGAGATTCCATCCGGATGAACGCGAAGCTCTCGGTGTAGATAGCAAGGATCCGCTATTCGATAGTAAAAAATAAAGCCCGGGCCCCAAAAAAATCTAGAGAAAAGGAAAAAGTTTTGTTTAGAAAAAGGAACTTAGCTTGCAAGTTTTGAAAATATCTCTTAAATATCTAAGGGTTAGATATTTATAGGTCCTGCCCAAAAATATGTTTTTTTTGAACTTCGTATCATAACGCCCAACAGCCCTGGGATCCAACCCAATATGCATTTCTAAGCCTGAACATACATAAAATGCATACAAACATGCTATTATGAAAACAAGAAATGACACGTCGAAACATCACAAAAATTAAAACAGGTCAGGGTCTCACAACTCTACCCCCTTTAAAGGAATTTTGTCCCTAAAACTCGCCACAAGGTTAAAAAGAAAACCACCCCATCGATCGCAATCGACACAGGCACGATAGGTGGTCAGCCTCACCATCCCTGGGACCAGGTCAAACATGGTCAAACTCCAAACAACAACTAACCACCTTAAAGACATAGGATCTACAAACTCATACCAACCCTATATTCTAGTTGACCGAGGTCTTTACACACAACGTACCACCCATGGAGTCCATCTCCCACTTTAAAGTAGATAAAATGAAGAAACACGATACTCCCGTGTCGATAAGAACGCTTGGCCAAAATTTGCCCACTAAGAAAGTACCTCTGGTCACTGGAGGAGTATCTGCATCATCAGGCACGACTGGTGCCTTGAAAGAACTGGGATCTGTAATGGCATAAACTCGGTCCTGTGTCATTCTGGTCTGTCCACCATAGCCTAGGACTGTCGGCTGTCGCACTAACTAAACTGAAGTACCTCCATCTGTAATTCGAGAAGTCTGAACTACTGGCTGCTACTGCTGATAAACTAGTTGACCCTGCACAAATGAACCCACTGGTGTGCCTACTGTACTCAGCACACTGCCTCTCAGAGGGCAGTTCCTACGAATATGCCTTGACTGGCCACACCCATAACAAACTGGAGGTGCCCTCCCCTGCGACTGAACGTGTACCAAACTCTGGGATTGCTTTGACTGTGGGCAATCCATCGTACAATGCTTTGGCTGCCTGCACCAAAAGCAAAGGAACTCTTCCTGCTCTGGCCTCCTAGATGAAACCACTGATGGTGCTGGGGTGGAAAACTACTGTCGTTATCTAGATGGATGAGAACTAAGGCCAAAGGACCTCTGTCGCTTGTTAGAGCTCTCACCTGACTGTGCCTCTGCTCCACTCTGATGTGCCTTGACCTCCCTAGAACACCGAGTCTCACTCAAAGTGTTCTCGATCATTGTTACCGACTCTAGCAACTCTGTAAAAACACTCATCCTCAATCTTACCACTCGCTCCGTAATTGTAGGCCTCAAACGCCTCTCAAACCTTCTCAAACGCAGCTCATCTGTAACCACCAACTCTGATGCAAAATGGGACAGACTAGTAAGTCTGGCCTCATATTGCACAATACTTATCGCTCCCTGAGTGATAGCATAGAACTGCTCTCTATACAAGTCCCTTAAAGAAGCCGAAAAGTATTTCTCTAGAAAAACCCCCGTAAAAGCTGCCCATGTGCCCTCCATAGTATTTTTGGCATATTTTCACCACTCATGGGCGTCACCTCTTAGCTGAAAAGCGGCAAAAGAAACCTGCAAATCTTCCTCAACTATCTGTAGTGTATCAAGGAACCAGGTCATAAGTTCTAACCACTCTGTAGCCACCGTAGGATCAGGATCCCCAGCAAAGGTAGGTGAGTCAAGATGCCGAAACTCTCGCATTGCAACCGTCACCCTCGACTCAGACTCTCTCTCTCTCTCTCTCTCTCTCTCCCCCTAGCAGTCTCAGCTAGCTGACGAATGAAGCCTACTATCTCACATAGCAATTCTATCGTGTCCATCGGTCCTTGGGGAGCACTTACATCCCCAGCATCAGGGATTGGCATATCCCCTTGGCCCAAACCATGGCGACGGCCTCGGCCACGGCCTCATCCTCTCCGCATGGACTTCACGTCTATATGAAAGGAACACATAACATTAGATGCAGCATGTCGCACTAATATAAACATTAACCACATTCTCATGCTAGCACTTATCCACATACATACATGCTAAACATGCCCCACATATCGAGGAGAATCGACAAGAGTGATGCGTCAATTTGGATAACCTACTTAGATTTCTCGTAAGAAAATACGTCGGACAAATACATTTCTAACTTGGCTTCCAAGTTTGTTAACCTAAATGCCCAAAGGCAAGACTAACGAATCTAAAGGTTCAACCCCCATGCTCACTTATACACGAAATTCTAATGTTCAAAAAGCTATCATGTTCATGTTATCAAAACATTTAAACACGTACAATTAAGAACACGCAATTAACCTCACAAGGTGATGCACCATATTCCCATGGCTCTTAGGTATTCGAACCTAGAGCTCTGATACTATTTTGTCACGCTTCTAAACTCTAGGTCACCCAGTTCTACGCAAGAAACAACACCCAACCCGATATTTTACTCTCAAAATAAAGGACATACATTCATTAAATATAATTGTCAATAGGCTTACAATACATGGTTCCAACACCAAAAGCATGTACAACATTACATAGTCTAGAAAGAAACAAAAAAGGAAGACTACAGATCTTTCGCCCCCTCGGCTCCTCCCGATCAACCTGCGTGACCGTATGCACCTTAAAAACGTTTTCAAATCTCACACCGTGAGCCAAAACTCAGAAAGAAACAAACTAAACATGAAATAAAAGCCAGACATGCTGAAGAAAAAAGATATGGATATTTTAACTCACACGAGCCTCAAAATAGTTGGATATATATATATATATATATATATATATATACATATATACTACAATGCTTCACATGCAATCCATGTATGTATCGACTCTCACGAGCCCCGAAAATAGCTTTATAAAAATCTATGATGATTCACACGCAACACATGCATCTTCACGGGCATCCACTAAAGGACTGCAGCCCCAACTAATGTATTTTTTCGGGCTTCCATCGAAGGACCACAGCCCCAACTAATGCATCCTCTCGGGCTTCCACCGAAGGACTGTAGCCCCAACTAATGTATCATTGACCAGAGTCAACATTTACCAAACTATGAACAAACATCTTCTCGGGATGTCACTGAAGGACTGCACCCCAACTATTGCTTCTTTAAAACAAGAGTTTTAATGCACAGAATCATGTACAAACACAACATTTCACATCATGACATTATATACCACAAAACTCGTCATCCACCAACCCAGGGGACGAACACTTAATAAAACAAAACTCAACCCTGAGGGTTAGCTCCAAACTTCTAAAAACTCAGCTTTCACAAACATTTTCACAGTCACTGCCATTTTCTAAAACCCACCTTTTAAAAAAGAACTACAGACCCAAACATGTCACGCACACAACGATGTGTAAACACCGCGTTTTACCCACCACGTCTTCCCCGAAGAATGATAACAAAAAAAAAAATCAAACACCCAAGGCCCCATCATGACCAGCCCAAAAAGAAAGAAAAACACCCCACACAGGAGTTTAGTCAACTGAAACACCCCATTCAGTTGACTAAAAAGCTACTAGAATTTCGCAAATTTTCTAGTGTCTCAGGTTAGTCAACTGAAGTCACACACTGTCCATTCAGTAGGCTAAACCCGCCATTTTAGTCGACTGAACTTTGAAAAAATCGTAGCGTGACGGAAAAACTTCCACCTTTCTCACGATCCAACTCAAATTAAACCCACTAACTCACATGCTTTGAAACCCATGGACATATACAAGCCCAAAACTACAAAGAAACACCAAAAGGAATGCCTCAAAAACCCAGTTCATCCAACCGAAAGCAACTAAAAACGATTTAGGAACAAAACCCAACTTTTTAAAACATAAATTAACTTTTCATGCATTTTTAAATGGTAAAAACGCATACAATTTCACGCAGCACCCATTTTAGAGTCTAGGATTCTACCTCGTTGAGTTAAAAACTCGACGCCTCAAAAAATAAACCTTGTTGAAACGAGATTCTATTTGGATGAATGCGAAGCCCTCGGTGTAGATAGCAAGGATCCGCTATTTGATCATCAAAAACAAAGCCTGGGCCCCAAGAAAATCTAGAGAGAAGGCATGGGTTTCGATTGGAAAAAGGAAACTTAGCTTGCAAGTTTTGAAAATATCTCCTAAATATCTAAGGGTAAAAAACAAAGCCTGGGCCCCAATAGCCCTGGGATCAAACCCAATATGTATTTCTAAAGCCGAACATGCATAAAACGAATACAAACATGCTATTATGAAAATAAGAAATGACACGTCGAAACATCGCAAAAATTAAAACTAGTCAGGGTCTCACAATTTGGTCTTTTTAGAATTTTTCTAGGTTAAATTAGGGTTTTGGTTTAGTTAGGGTTTTCTATTCTTTCAGCGACCTAAGATCTTGTTGTTTAAATGTCACTAATATTAGGTTTTGAGCTGGGTTGTTACAGTTTGTAATGAAAAACTTGAAGGAACAATATTTACATCGACATAAATGATAAATAAGTAATAAAATAGTAGAAACCTTATCCATGACACCCTCGTGGGAAGAAGATGAGGGTTTATAGAATAGTCGTGATCGCTAAGGTTACCTCGTGTGAATATTCACCTCAAATAGCCCTTTCAGGGGAGAGAATAGGCTATCTCCAAGCCAATATGAGCTCCAAAAACTCCTCTGAGGCAAATAAAAACACGAATAAGGCTCATGAAGTGTGAAATGGATAAGAGAATATCAGGTGAGAGTGCATTTAGGTAGGTTTAGACCTTCAGGTTTTTGTCTTCTTTTTTTACTTGGAAATGCTACCTATTTATTGGTAAGGCGAGCAACACAGACCCCCTTTGAAATGCTGCCACCTGTCCAAAAAGGGATAATAGTGATGTCTGCTACCTTTTCACAATTATACAGTGACGACCGACACCTTTATGGTGGTGAAAAGCACAGCTGCGACTCTCTTAAAGTCCTGTCCTAGATAAATAAGGGACGACCGTGATAAATAAATTCACGGCTTGGTTTAGGGTTTGTAGAAAGGTTATGGCCATAACATAAATGTCACGACATGAGGTTTTTTTGGGTTTTTTCTTGAGTTTTGAGCCATATTCATGGTTTTGCTTGCTTAGGAGTATCTTTGAGCATGATTCTCATACTTTCGTCATTGGTGCGCATTCGAGATGGGTGCCTAAGATTTGGCTTGGTTAGATTGGGGTGTTTATATTTGCCCCTTTTTGACTGAGCTTGTAACAACTCGTGGTCCATGTAAATATCAAAGCTCCTGAGACAAACTGATTGAACAAACTGCCAATCTTAGGCACAAACAAAACATACAAAAAAGCATGGTCAAACTCAAATTTCCATCGAGCTTCTTACGTACCCCTATTGCAAAGGATTAGACCGGTCGTAGTTGGTGGGGCAATATATATGATGCAAACGGGCTAATTATGATGCATAGTAGGTATAGTATGATGGAAACAGGTGCAATGCAAGGAAGTTTAAGGTTATAACATGGACTGAGAAAATAAAGATCAGTTTTAGGTTGTGAAAGGACCGATGAGTCAGTTTAAGGTCATGAAGAGGACTGATAAGCTAGTTTAAGGTCATACGGATGACCGAAAGGGTAAAAGGGCATTTTAAGGTCATGCGGGGATCAGTATATTAGTTTAAGGTCATAAGAAGGACAGAATGTGCTAGGGGCAGTTTTAGGTTATGCGAGGATCGATATGTCAGTTTAAAGTCATAAGGAGGACCGATAGTTCAAAGGAGCATTTTTAGGGTCACGTGAGGACCGAGAAGTCAGTTTAAGGTCATAAGAAGGACCGAGGGTGCTTAGAGAAATTTTAGGTCATACGAGAATCAAAGAGTCAATTTAAGGTTACGAGGAGGATCAATAGTTTAAAGGGGAATTTTTAGAGTCATGTAATGACCGAGAAGTCAGTTTAAGGTCATGAGAAGGATCGAAGAGTCAGTTTAAGGTCATAATGAGTACCGATAGTTTAAAGGGGCATTTTTAGGATTATGCGAGGACTGAGAAGTCAGTTTAAGGTCATGAAAACGACTAAAGGTGCTAGGGGAAATTTTAGGTCATGCGGGGATCAGTAAGTCAGTTTAAGGTCATAAAGAGGACCGAAGGGGCTAGGGGAAGTTTTAGGTCATGCGAGGACCAGTAAGCCAACTTATTGATTTTAGGTCGTGACGAGGATCGATGAAGGCTCTTAGGGGCAACCAGAACACTTGGAGAGGCTAAAAATATTTTTGGTTTGTTCAAAACATACATACGGGTTGCCTAACGTTTCAAAAGGTGGAGGCATAGAAAACATGGCGGCCGTTACTTTATAAAGTGGCGGCCTGAACTATTTTTCTTTAGGATGTTGGTGGCCTAAACATAAACTTCACGGTTGTACGAAACGTTTGGAAAAAAGTCACGGCCGTTACAACCAAAAGTGGCAGCTTGGGCCAAGTTGTTGTGGCCGTTACTCTTAAAGGATTCGGACCTTGCGACCCCGAGGTCGATGACAGACCATAAGCCTGGGGTGGTTCAAAAACTCCATTCGCGTGAACTGGTTTTCTCTCCTCACCTCTCGGTGCATTCCCTCTCTCAACTTTTGTCATCTCTCTCAATGCTTTCCGTTTCTCGGTGCTTTTCCCTCTCTCGATTTTAGACTCTCTGTGCTTTCGACTTCTTGAAAACATGTTTTTGCTCTCTTATATTGGTGACTCTCTCGATTTTAGTGGGCATTGGGTTTGGCTTTAATTTTGTTGGGGAGGAGCTAGGTAGTGCCGGGGGTGGTAGTGGTGTGCTCGTGGCCGGTGATGGAGGTATAGACGTTGGCCAAAGGGGCGGCGACAGAGGCGTGTTAAAGGGCGGTGACGCCGTGCTCGGGATGCCAGAGTTCTTTGATCTCGAGACCTAGTACTCAGTGAACCATCGGTTGCGGAGGCTGGTCATGAAACGATTCATCATCCCTGACGTAGTCACAGAGCGCGAGGTTCTCCTCCGGCATTGCGAGGATCACCTCTCGACCTGGAACCTCGACGTAAGCTGACAACTTAAATTCTTTACTTGCTTTGTTGATTGAAAGTTTATTTGAACATTGAACTTTTGATTACTTTGAATGTTTGAACCTTGTTTGATATTGAATTGAATTGGAATGAATCTTTGAATTTGAATTGAATATTGAATTGCATCGTAGTTTGAGATTGGAATGAATTGGATCAGAGTTTGGGAATAGGTTAAACCTTGGCTTGGATTGAATGAACCCTAAACTTGGATTAAAGTGGATCCCAAACTTAGATGTCATGAACCTTTACTCTCGGATTGAACAAACCTTAAACTTGGATGGGATGAACTTTGAAATGAATGAAGCTTGAGTCTTGGGTAAAAATGAGCTTTGGTTGAATATCGGATTAGAACGAAACTTTTGAATTTAGATGAAAATGGACTTTTATATTTAGATGAACCTATGATGAAACTTGAAATTTTGGTTAAAACAAGTTTAGATTCGTAGAAAATAGATTTCGGGACGAATTTGAATTTTGGAGTAGGTTGGGTTTGATTTTGAAACACAATTGATTGAATAGTAGGTGACAGAGTCGAATTGGGATGACGTTGAGTTAAGTTGAGTTTGGAATGGATTTGATCGAGAGTTTTGGATGGAATGAAATTTTGGTTGAATCCACCAGTTTTTAATTTTTGAGAGTGAATTTGGGATGGGTTCGAGGTGGATTAGGGGTTATGTTGAAAGAAAATTGAATTTTGAACTTTTTGAATTTGAATCAAGTCGGTGGATTATTTGAGTTTTGAATTGGGTCGAGTTTTTTCTTGAACTTCGAATTTTGAACAGGGTTGAACTCAAATTTTGTGAAACTATGTCAATGAGTGTTAGATCGAATTTTGAAATTGAGTCAAAAATAGGAGTGAAGTCGGATTTCAGTTGAATTTGAAGTTGAATTCTTGCAAATTGGTTTTGATCGGGCTAAGTCGTTATCGACTTTGAAACGGGGGTAGGATTTTGGATTAAAAAATGAAACGAGTGAGATTTTAACTCTTAAAGCGTAGGTTGATTTTGAGACTCATTTTAATGTTGTTTTGATTATCGTTAGTTTGTTTCAGCTACTTTGTCACGCGCTTTGATTTTTATCCTATTATTGTTTCCATTATCGCTCCCGTTGTCGCTTTTGTTCACTAATTTATTTGGTTTGTTTTCAATTCAGGCGAGACTGTGCATATGAGGATTTCGCGGTTCCTTTAACGTACTGGAGTGCTATACAGTCCTGCCTCTTTGCTGCTGGGGGATAGTCGATGGAGTGGGTTTCGGGGATTTTATTAGGGCGCTAGAGGGGACTAGCATTGATCGGGTTACTCTCACAGCTCTGACCAAGGGGTGGTGGGACACCACCAACACGTTCCATCTACCGACATTTGAGGTCACTCTTGCCCCTCTTGACTTTTCTCTTATCATCGTGATTCGGGTTGGCGGCGACCTGATCCCTTATGATCCCGATATCTGTCAAAGCCCTACGACTCTTACCTACATCCTTGGTCACGTGTGTTGGAGCAAAAAAAAAGATGTCGTGACCGTGAAAAATGATGTGTGCGTTTATCATGAAAAATCGGGAACAACATTAATCTAAATAGCACTATACCTTTATGAAACTTTTCAAAAATTTCAATAAGTCCCGAATACGTTGAAGACGACCTTGCAACCTTCTCACGTATGTCCCGGACGCACTACGACGATCAC